>JAFIRS010004062.1:0-102103 GCA_018342105.1 Gonioctena quinquepunctata
GACTAGAATATAGATTTTTGAAAGGGTTTTTTTATTAAATTATTCACGAATGGGAATATTTTATATTTGAAGCCAACCGAAATTAAAAAAAGAAGAAACTAGTAATAGAAGGACCAAAAAAATTAAAAAAATTACAGATAATACTGAAGCACAAATAATTCAAATGTAAGTTTGATATATTAGAAAATTTTTTTTCAAGATGATTCCTACCAAAATGAGTCATTAACATTCAAATTCAAAGTTTATAGCACAAATATAAAATGAAAAAAAAATGCTTCAATTTTTTGAAACTCCCCAAAATTTGGACTGATGGTATTGTGGTATGTCTGGGGAATTAAACCCATTGTGGTCTTTTTTTTTTAAAAGCATATGATTTTTTCCACCCCATGTTTTTTTGTTTCTGTATTGCTCACAAGAATGTATTCCTGCACAGTCCATTAACTCTTTAAGGAAAAGAATGTTTTGACATTGGCCCAGAAAAAGGGCAAGTAAAATTGATTTCCCCATATTTCAAAAAATGCCCCAGATAAGAGGGGGAAAATTAGGTATGCTGATTTTGAAGGTAAAAAATTTCAAAAGGGAGGGAGAAAACAACCAAATCAGCCTTTTAATTTTCAGTAACACCGCTGAGATAATCAGAAAGGGTCAAAAAACGTTGGTCGGAGGAAAAGGCCCCCCAAGATCGATAAGGCTAATGACATTATTGATAATTATCACTTTTTAAAAACACATAATTTCACAAGGCGGGCTCTTCATTCATGAAATATCTTGATTTTAGCTAGTAAATTGAACAATCCCAAGGGTTGATGGCTCTTTAAAAAAAATTTCCACTATTTAAGAATTTTCCATCTCTAAATCAAATATACTTATAGTCAGAAGATTGTCATCTCATATCTCATGGGAAAATTTTTTTAAAAAAATCAAAAAAAAAAGTAATGAAAAAATTTTTACTTTTCTAGTTACAAGATAAATTACAATCACAAGTTGAAAAAATTTAAATGGGAAAAAAGGGAGTTCAGAGAAAGGGTAAAAAATTAATTTTATACATAAAAGTAAAATTTGTCGGTTCGGGGCCCCCCCCCCCCACTATGACGTCACGTGTGACCTTGAATGGTTGCATTTTGCAGTGTGTGTGTGTTTGACCTTGAGATTTGATTTTTAGATTTTTTCATTGAGTTTTGATATTGGGTTTTCGACTTTGAGATTCGACTTCAGTTTTGCCCGAATAACCAGATTCATAACATTGGTTTTTTACTTTGAGTTTTTTACCTTGAGTTTCGATGTTGGGATTGTTTCGGAACCAAAAAATTTTTTATCTCATGTTTGTTTGCCTTTTACTAATTTTTGTGGTGTAGGCATACATTTCCCCGTGTAGTCATGACCTTCATGAATCCCTTCCCCAAACGGGAAATTTGTCCTGGGGAGAGGGGCTAGCAGTGAACTGCGAGTATTGATAAAATGTGTTGATGGTCAAGGCGCAATGACCTCACACCCCATCTACGGGGAAAAGGGGTGGGGATGTTCTTAAAAAAATGTGTGGAGTCGTTGATGGGGAATCAGATTTTTGGGTAATATCACCAGAGTGAATAAGAGTACGAAAAGTTTCTCAATTCGGGGAGTGTTTTTTTTTTAAAAAAAATTTAAATAACCCCCATTTTTTTCCCCTACAGTTTTTACTATGTCTTTTCTTCCAAAAGTTGTAGATTTAAAAAATCAATTCTTCAATAATTGAAAAGAGGGTGGATTTTTAACAAAGACCAAATCATCATTACCCATCGGTAAAGTTTTTAACATACTTGGTATGACGATTTGTATAACCCGAAAAGGGGGATCTATTCTAATGACATTAGGGGTGATAATGATACTTTATTCAAATCATTTTTGTAAAAAAATTTGGGGTGAATTAAAAAGGGGATGTCAGTTGCATTTTCCCCGATTTCAAATATACAATAACATATTTGGGTCAGAGTCCACAAGTAGCGGGGGGTTTGAAAATCGCCCCCTTTGTAGAATTAACCCCCTTTTTAAAAGATAATATTTTTTTATATTTAATAGTCGGGGTATAGGATTTTTATGTTGAATATAGATATTTCTCCATTAAAAAATAACATTCAGTGGGGGAAAATATATTTGGAGCCACATTTTTCTCATGTAAGAAAAATTTTTTTTGAATATCAATGGAATATATTAAAAATTTTTTTTTTCTTTCCCCAGTTTTCAATTTTGGATGCATTACTGTCAATGTTGGGGAAGCCGTGGACATCAATACAGCCATCGGGGAGATTAAACCCCCCACTTGAATGCCTTGAGTCAAGATGTCCTCCATGCTACAGTCTATGATTTGAATGTTTGTTTCGATGAAGATAAAACCCCAAAAGAGGGCACATTTATCCGGGGGGTACGAAAAATTTAAAAACCTCGGGGGGGGGAAATTTTCCACCAAAAAGGAGCCTTAAATTAAACAATTCTGTAAAAATAAATCGGGATCTGGAAGGATTTCTCCACCCCTTTTTTACCATTCCCCCCCGATGACATCTAAAGAAATATCAACTATATGTGAATATGATGATGAATATGAAAATGTAGATATTTGAATGGGAAATAAAACATATTTTTAAAAAAATTTTTTATTTATTTTTTCCATTAAAATAAACATTATTGATATTTTTTAAAAATTTTCCAGATATAGAAAAAAATAAAATATTGAACATTTCAAAATGAATTACGAACAGAGCCCCCCAAATGCATTGTAAGTCAAGGTTGTCTTTATAATGAGTGCATAACTTTGGTGTTGGCGGAAAATTTTTAGTTTTTCTTGTTTCGAACCCAAAACTTTATCCACTAAAATATTTTGTAGCATTCGGTTGATAAAAAACAATCAATGATGAAAGGGGATTCTTTGGGGGAAATTTTAAAAAGGTCCATAAGAGGTTCCCCCTTATCTTTGTCATAAATAACTACTTTAAAAATTTCAATGCATAGTAAGCTGAAGAGAAATTTTTTTTTAAAAAAGTCCAGGTTCCAACGCTCATAGGGTAGACTTCAGAGTTCAAATACACTGGGGTGTTATTAACCCCCCCTTTTAAAATTTTTTCATACCCCGTGTTCTTTTTTGGGTTTAAATGGTACTTTGAAAACCAATAATTAGGGGAAACGGGGGTTTCCAAAGTGTTGGTTTTTTTTATTGCCCATATTTTCGGAAGATGTGCACAATGGGGGGTAACCAAAAAACCCCCCAAAAGATAAGCCAACTTGATTTTGAATTCAGACCACTCTTATTTATTCTACTGAATAATTTGAGCTTCTTGTCATGGGTTTAAAAATGTTTTTTTTTTCCATTCAAAATTTGTTTAATTTCCCCAAAAAGGCATCAACGTCTCCAATATAGGGGTTCTTGAATGAACGAGTTTTTAATCAAAACGCCCCTTTTTTTGCATTCAGAATGCTCTTCTTTTTCCCCGGGAAAACCCATCAAAATTTGAGAGGAAGTTTTCCACTGAAAAAAAGACTGGGTGCATCAATGATGTGTTGTTTTGTGCCCCGGAAAAGTCCCCATCCAGTTGTAAAAAAACATGGAGAGTGGGGATTGACCAAATGAAACCATATTCTTCATTGTGGGTGTTATACCTGGTTTTCGAACAACGGCAACTTCTCACCCCCCATTTCATAGCGGATCTCATCAAAGAGGAATGCCAAAGCATTGTTGGAAAGATAGCATACTTTTTTTCTTTTTTGGAAAAATTTTCCCCCAATTTAAATAAAAAGTCGGCAATGCCCCGTTTCATCTTGATTGTTTACGAAATTTGGTTTCATCTGAATTCTTGAACAATTGGGTCCTTTCGGCTTATAGGAAATTTTGGGGGGGGCTTATGAGAGAATGATCGACCACTGGTTCTTAAAAAAATTCAACTTTTCCGTTTGCTTCGGGACCATTTTTATTGTCAATTCGGAGTCCAATCGAGTTTAGAAAATTAAGATCTCTCGCTGACAATGAAAAGTTTTTTGTCGTTAAAACATACACTTGTGGAATGACCTTCTTCCGGGAAAACTTTTTTTTTGACGATATTTGATGAATGCTTTGTTTGGTAAAAAAAATTTCGATTCACTGTTTTGTCGTTTGTTGGGAAAAAAACCCCTTACTTGTTATTGTAATTTCTTCAATTTTAAAATGACCTTTTTTCCCCCACTACCGAAATCAATGAGATTTTTCTGATCCAATATGCGCAGAGTAATGTTGTCGATGAACTGACGCCTTTTCCCGGGGTTGGGGGGATAAATAATGTTTTTTTGGCTCTTTTGTTATATTTTTAAACCCGGGCCAAAAATCAACATCAAATAAAAAAAAATATGATTCTCTTTTTTCATTTATGTATGACCCCAAAAATATTTTCAATCCAATCAAGGGGGTCTCACGGGTACAATATTCACAGGAGATGTAGATTCAGCATGCGTTTTTTCACTGAATTCTTTTCTTCTCAAAACCCAACAGGGATGCTATTGAGTTTTCATTGTTTTGGGTTCACCACATACTTTGATTGCATCATACATTTGAATGTATTTTTGTTTGCTCGGAGGCTGAACAATTCATCCAATGGTGTCATCATGTTTCGGCCATGAAATACGTGGAATTCAATTTTTCCCGTTGGAAAACAAGCATTTATTTTTTCTATCTCATATGCGCCACTTGGTATTTTTATAACACTTTTTAGAACTGACTGTGGGGCTTTATTTCGGGAATGAAGAAAGTGATCAAGTTGTTTGTTTCCGTGACTTTTGTGGATTGTTTGCATCCATAGAATCCCAAAAGCCCCAATCCCCGGCTATTCTTATCCACCCTCAATGGGTGGGTGAAGTCTGCACTCAAGACACTGGTTCCAACACCCTTGTAGCTCGAACTTTCGAGACATGACTGATTGCATTCAAGGATAACAAATCATTTTATTTTTTGTTCCAACACATGTGATATAATTTTCTTCGTTTCCTCGGCGGCATTGTTTTCCCAATTCAACGATTGTTATTGGCGCCAATTTACAATCATCGATGTCCTAACAACAAAATAGTTTCCGGGTATGGGTCCTCATTCACATCACTGGAATTTGATGTTCCAACACTTTGCATTTTATGATGTTCTAGCAATATTTATATTTTAAAAATCAATATCCTCCTGAAGGTGTTTGGGAAGTATTTCCCAAACCGATGCAAATTTCATTAGCTGCAAAAGTAATCCGACCTCTTTGGGCATATCCGCAAGTTGACCTTTACTCATTTTTTCGCTGCGTAATCTTGAATTTTGCGATGAGGGAATGCCCATTCTTTTTAATAGCCTCTCGATCCATTTCTAGGGAAACCATTTTGGCTTTTTTCGAGTGATTGGAAGGGAAACTTCAAGCATAAGTGTCCACAAAAACTGTATTGTATTTCTGCTCACGTTCATAATTATCCCTTTTTTTCGACTGCATGGTACCTTTCCGGAAGTAATGGAAACTCCACTGGTGGGGAAACTCCAAAACTGTCGAAATATTTTTAATTTTCTTCCAATTTTCCTTTATCCACCCGATGTGTTCCCTCACCGCTGAATCCACCAAATTGATGATGGCTGTTTCATGATTACGTGGTCCTGAGGTTGGCAAATTATCACCATGAACACCCCCACGAAAGTGTGGAATTTCCAATTGTTTGGCATAATATGTAAGATTTTATATCTGTGAGAGGTTTAAGGGTAGGGCATCAATTAGTTTTTGATGTATATGGTTTGAGATAGATACCGAGGCCTTTTACGATTGGTTTCAAAAAAAATACCCCTTTTTTTCCTAAAGCATCGCCTCCATCTTTCTGTTATGATGTTTTACCTCTTTCAGATCATTCCTGCTCGCACTTGCTGAATTTATAGCCTTTTATACCGCAGCAACCAGCCAAACTACCCAATGCAGATAATCCGGAAAATTGGATCAATGGTAAAATTCCACCAACTTTCGGGATAGGTATTATGGGGGTGTGCGAATTTTTTTCTTTCCGCCGCTGCTTTCAAATATTTACGTGCTTTTTCAATGCCATTGTTGTGGCCATCTTTCTATTGTTTGTCCGAATTGATTACCTCCAGCTTTATGTAATTCATCCCGAACTTTTCGTACAATTCCTGCCCGAATGCTACTTTTCTAATTTTATTTCGTCCATTTTTTCTTCGATTTATTTTTTCTCCTTTCGTTTGAATTGTCTAATTACAACCCATACCGAAACGCCTTTTTGTCTTCATTATGTTGGTGACGAAGGGAGAGGCTGCTTCTCACGAATGCTTGCGTCCTTCGATTTGACCCTATCCCAAGCCTGTATTCAAGTTGTTTATCTGTTTATGTCTACTTCAATATCGTCGAGATTCTCCGAGTATTGAATGTCGTGTGTTTTACAGGCCCTATCTAATTTATTGATGCCTGATCGTTGCGGCCAATCGTTTTTGTAATTTAGTTCCAGGTCCACAATATTGATATCCTCCAGGTAAATGCAATTAAAACTGCAATTTATTTATTAAAGAATTTAAAATCCTCGACCTTTTTTTTATTATTCGATCTGTTGCTTTTACGTCTGCCCGTGTGGTGGTAGACATTTAAATAAAAAATATTCCACATCTTCAAACGTTTATCTCTATTCAAAGTCGTTGAATCAGCCGAAATATAAAAACTTGCCCAAATTTTGGCGCCAAAAAAAGGATTGGGTTTCTTCACTTCAGTAATAATGGGACCTTGTGCAGCCCCTCTGATGCCAAACCAAATTCAGTTTTTCTTTTTTTTGATGTGAGAAAAGCAGGATATTATCCGATCATATTTTTTGTATGGGACGCCACAAAGATGTTGATTGCTTTTATCTTCCGACCATTCACGAGTTCCCAAACAGCTAGTGCGGACAATAAACTTCATCGTCATATTGGAAAGGGTGTTTACATCATATTTTTTTAGTCTCGCCCATTCACATTCAAAAAATTTTATGTGGGGGGAATTGTTTGGGATATCAGTTTTGGTTCCTTGTCATTAAAAGTAAAAAAAGGGTTTTATGGACGATATCAAAGGGTTTGATGGTTTCATATAATCTTTCAAAAAGTTTCTTCATTCCATAAATAAACTCGTCCAATTCTCAAAATTAAAAATGGTTTGAAACTAAATTCTAAGACAACTTTCGGTTCCCATTAAATGAAGAAAGTTCCCCTTAAAATCTTTTATTTTGGGTTTTAAAATTTAGTATTGCATAATTGGGAAAAATTTAAACAGCGATACATCATTTTCGGGTTTATTGATAAGGGAAACCATCAAAGAAAATGGAATGGGAAAATTGCCAACTTCTATTCGAAACACCCACTTCATCATTGACGGGTTCACGGATTTGGAATCTTCCAACAATGGTTTGAAAACAAAAACAAAATTTGCAAAAATATTAGAAATGGCAATGGTGCATATGATGTGAATTATGGTGTGGGGGTGATCCTTCCAAAAACAGACACTAAAATGGGAAACCCTAGAAGTCCGTTTTGATGATGGAAAATTTTGGGATGGTACTATGAAATTTACGTCAATACCCTGGCACTTCAGATTTATATAATTTTATATTCCTTAAAAGAAACCGCCTGGGTTTTGGATAAAAAATTGAAACATATATCAAAATTTTCCCCGGATTTTGGCAAAAAAAGTAGGAAGTAAAAAAATGGAATAAGATATAAAAATCAAAGAAATATAAGAAGTCATCAAGCCACTATTGAAATCGAAAATATTTCCAATGCACTTCTGGAATCAAAGCGGTGAAGGAATGAAAAAATTAAAGTTACGGGAAATTGTTTACATCGAAACCGAAAATTATGTATACTGGAATAAACCTAGAGATTTTAGTGGACGTTTGCGACTGTTAATTGCTTCAAAGCATCCGGTCATACAGGACATGAAAAATGGGGATCATATCAATAATGGAGGGCTAGG
The DNA here is from genome assembly GCA_018342105.1 of Gonioctena quinquepunctata. Lineage (NCBI taxonomy): Eukaryota > Metazoa > Arthropoda > Insecta > Coleoptera > Chrysomelidae > Gonioctena > Gonioctena quinquepunctata. Next base: position 7,959 of record JAFIRS010004062.1, read on the forward strand.
GAAGAAGGTATTATATATTGATACAACTTCATTGAACAATCACTTCATCTTTTGCAATATCAAAAAGAGAAGAAGAAGAAGAATGGCTAATAATATCAAACGTCATATTGTGGAGAGTTACAAAAACCACCCTGTCAACTTCCAGAGAAAGATCAACTGTCTCAAGGAAAAAGGAGATTTGTGGAAATAGATCTGGCAGAATTTCAGCCTTATCCCAAAATTAATAAAGGTTATCGATACATTTTAGTGGTCACCGATTTTTACCTAAATATATGTGGACAAAACCAGTCAAAACAAAACCGGTGAAGATAAACTGATGCCATGGAATGGTATTGGAAGATGCCAAATATCCTCCGAAACATTGGCGATCAAGGAAAGGAATTTTACAATAACAATTTTTCGTCATTGATGAAGGAAAAATATTAAACATTATTCCATTTTTAGTGCCAAAAAAGCATCTATGGCTGAAAGAGTAATTCGAACAATCAAAACTTGATCTATAAGGAGTTTTCAATGAATGGAAATCTAAATGTTGGAAACCCTTCCAATCATAACGCATAGATATAACCATAAAACTTCGTGCAATAGGTATGAAACCTATCGATGTAAAAAACCCCTACAAAGTTGAAAATCACCAAGGAGAAAAAAATCAAGCCAAAATATCGATGAATGACATAGTTCGTATAAGCAAGTATAAAATGTATTCGAAAGGGATATGAAGCCAACTTACCACGGAATTATTCAAAGTCTTCAAAGTCAACAGCACATATCCCCAAATACATTCTCGAAGACATGGATAAGAATCCCATTCAGGCCGTTTCTTGAAGCTGTTGCAAAAAAACTCTAAACCTGACTGTACCTTGTCGAGAAGATATTGAAGAAAAAAGGAAAAAATGTTTGTCAAATGGTTGGTTTTTTTCCAATGAACACAATTCATGGATCTCAAAGAATGCCATTTTGGGAATATTTCTATATGATATAATGTTTTAAAATAATAAACAGTTTATGCTTCAAAAGTATTTTTTATTTTAATTGTCCACAACCCACACAATTACATTTGCACATTCAAATTCAATATGCCAATTAATACATTTATTAAATAAAAAACCTATTCACTATCATTGAAATACATTGTTCAAGTCTTTTATCACTTCTGGTATGTCATCATGACAGCCCTTTGGTGTTTGGGAAATTTATTCAACTCCTTCTCTGCATTCTTGCGCAAATCATCGTTATTTTTCCGCTCCACATCAACCTTTGGCTAGCAGAGAATCATATTGATTTTCAACTTTTTTGAATCTTTTCTTCATGATTGCAATGCGCTCCTGAAGTTTACTTTTAGGTTTTCACATCCTCGCAAACTTTGATCCTTTTCGTCACACTGACGGACAGCTTTCTTATCAAGGATGCCCTCTTTTCACCAATTTTTGAATTCCAAACATTTCTGCGGGGCATACGATGAAAGATCAATGAAATTAAAGTGACGTTGATATGGAATCTGGGGTAAGAGATGATGATGATGCTGTTCTCCTTGAATTCCTTTTTTTGGGCCTTCCTTTAGCCTTGGAAGAAGCGGGCTTTGGAACCACCAGGTCCGGTAAATCGACTGTATTTCCCTCTCCTATTTTTTCCTCGTCTTACTTTTCTTCCTCCTTATTGGGCAGCGAAGAACAGGTTGGCAATAATTCAGATATTTCAATATCACGCCCCCAAATAATCAATTGTTGTTGCTGTTTTTTATTGTTGGTTCATCAGTCATCATGATAAACCGGCCATATAAAAAAATCCCCAAATCATCTGGGGGTTTTTAGGTTGGAATGTTCAGGTTGACCCAATTCTGCAATCACATCATTTGACAAATACTTCAGCTCCATCACCCAACAAAGTTGATAAAATGCCCTTTATTCATTTCAATAACTTTTATATTTTCAAACTCAATGTAAAATCAAAGATTGAAACTTTAATCTGATGTAGTAGGATGGGGTGTCACCTTTTAACACATATTTTCGACACTCTCCCTTCCATCTACACTCATGTGTAGGAGGGTACTCCCCCATTTAATTGTATTCTCAACATTCGATATCTAAAAAAATGAATGGTTTTGATTCCATTCCTTCACCCCTAGCATCCAAAATGTATAAAGTTATATGTGAAGCGGGACTCTACCACTGGTCCCCACCCCGGAAGTTACACCCTCCGGATGGTGCATCTATCCAGGACAATGAGTTCCTTAATGACTTGAAGAGTTGATGAGAGAAATGCGAGAAAGGAGACGACAACAACCTTACCGTCCGCGCCGTCAATGGGACCATAATTTGGGCGATGGGTGCCCAATGAAGAAGAAGATCTTCAATGCACATGAGGAGATTCACCCCACGACTCCGGATGAAACGATATGTCTGAATTGGATAAGACATTATTCGGATGATTCCATAAAATTTTTTTTATATCCTTAACATATATAAAAAAAATATAATAAAATATTTTTTTTTTTCATTGTGTCAGATAATACACAACAAAAATATATATATATATATATATATATATATATATATATATATATATATATATATGTAATATTCAATAAATCACTTCATTTGAATTATGTAGTTTGAATAAGTCACATCACACAAAACACACACACACGTACACCACTATGAAAAGAGGATGATAAATGAAAAAAAATAAAACCACATTTGTAACTTGGGGTTAGGGCATAAAAAATGCAAGAAAAAAGGTAGGCAATATGTGGCTGCAGATCGAATGAGATTCCAAGAAGAATAAATGAAGCTGCTAACATTATTGATCCAACATTGAATCTGTTCATAGACTGAAAATATTCCTAAAGATTTTGTGATTGATGAATATATATATATATATATATATATATATATATATATATATATATATATATATATATATATATATATATATATATATATATATATATATATATATATATATATATATATATATATATATATGTGATTTCACTAGATATAAGTTTTTTGCTTATTCTTAACTTTATAACATTATGTTCTCGGTGCCCAAGTAATATTTAATTTTTTTTTTTGTCATATATCATTGTGGGCATCGATGTTATTCAACTTTTCATCATTCTGATGTATAACTATTTTATTATTCAAAAATTAATTTTGGAGAGAGGGGTTGCCCCGCGCGCCACTGTGGATGATGCCCCAACCATCGCATCATCCTGTAGTACTACCTTCAAAATTTACCTCCAATATTTTACTCCACCTCTAATCTATTATAATGACATCATGGTCCGAGTCTATCATGGATGACATCATCATCATCATCACTAACCACCAACACTTCGTCCTCCAGCGGTTGCAGTACGGCCGGCCGTCTGCGTGGTGGTCTGCGTATGGCATATAGTCCCACCAGGAATCATGGTAGTTTCTTCGCCACTCCGCGTCTCACACACCCGCAAGTATCGGTGCAAATGTGGTCATCCAGCATACCTTCCTCGTCACTCCACCCACCAGAGGTTGTCCCCATCAGAAGATGACTCGGACTCAGAAGATGACTCTGAATCAGAGTCCGATCCAATCCATTGGTGGTCCAAGTCGACGCTTCCATAAGGACTGCTGGAACCGACCTCTGCTACTTGGATCTGACCAACTGCTGGGCTCCAACAAACTTGGAGGTGGTGAATCCCACGCTCCAACACATATTCACTCGAGTCAGCAGAAGCTTAAGTTACACCTGACATGATGATCAGGAAGTGAGGAGATGATCGATGTGCAACTCTATTTATATCATTCAGAGGAGTGGAGGGGATGTCAGGAGTGGGAATGAAGTGCGTAGTAGGAATGTGCTTGATCATTTCGAGTTTCAAAATTCTAAGTCTCCCAATTTATAAGAATATTTTATGTGTAGACTAAATGATATATTATTTCAACATTGATTTATTCGCTTTAAAGAAGGGAAAATTAATTCGAGCTCAGACATGTTAGAATTATTTGAATGATTCAGAAAAATCTGTTTTTGATTGAAATTCCAATTTCACCATATGCAGAAATGTTTATTGTTTGAAGTAGAAAAATTATAGGACTGTTATTAGGAAAGGTAATTTATTCAAAAAAAAGGTCAACATCAAAATAAATTTATATTTAAAAAAATATACAATATATATATAACAATCATTCCTGATCCATTATTTCAAATGAAACTAACTATTGCAATAGCAACATATATCTGCCAATTTCACCTGAAATAATGGAATTTTGCAGCGGTCACAAAATTTCATCTCGATGTCTCTCAACTTCCTTCTCACGTGCATATCAAATGCCCAACACCGTTGATGGAAATTGATCATTCCGCTGAATGTGGAGAAACACTCAAAACACAAATTCGCCATCCCATCCCTCGTCATCACCTCTGTTATACTGTAGTTGACACAGTACAGGATATCCTGGTGAGCAATCGATGCGGTATTGATCACCCTGCCTCTGGACAACACCTCATCCAGGTCGTCGAAGGCGTCATCTCCTAACCCCTCATCATCGGCAACCAAATGATCGTCTTCGTCTTCGTCAGCCATGCCCTCATCGTTGGCGGGGTTCACTGCTGCTGCTGGTTCTACCTCTGCAGCATCTGCTTCACCTGCAGCATCTGCTTCTGCTTCTTCCATGAAGCCTGCTTCCTCTTGAATATTCAATTCTTCCATCATGTTGACAACTTCTTCAACGGCACGTTTGAAACACATTTTGATAATTCTAAACAAGATACAAGTTTTCGAATGAAGTCCTACCATTGAAGGATTTAATTTATATTATTTTGGTCTCAATCCCACTCCAAGAAACTCACACATATCGAAACTAGAAGATGAGCCGTAGAAATAACTTCAATACCCCCTCCCCAAAACATGCACTCGCCTAAGGCGTGTAAACATCACCCATCCTGCATATTGCCAGCGCATGCGCTCTACATGGACTCCTCCTCCCGAAGAGTGGGGAAAAGGCATAAAACTACGAGTGCTGGATCAAACAATCATTCCTTCGACTCTGCTCGCTGGTATCTATCTAACATTTTAGCTTTGTTTCAGATTTTCATCATGAAGAAATCCACCCATCGCAGGATGCTTCCGCTGCACTGACAATTATGAATATGATGGCTTTCTCGCCCTGGGGGAAATGGTGAGAACGTGATAGTCGTGAAGCTAGTGTGGCGGGACCATCCCAAAGAGAAGGTGGAGTGATTCAGGATGATAGATTATCACAATGTTCCGAATGGAATAAGTCATTGCCAACTCTTTTGTCACCCGTACCATCCCTGAACGACGCTGGACCATCCAAGTTGAGCATGAAGCACAGGTGTTCGGATTCCGATGACGAATTCACCACGAGACCTCCTTCGGTGAAGCAGCTAACCAAAGAGCAGGCTCCTATAAAGGCAAAAGTCTCCAAGAGAGGATCTGCCAAGTGTTCGGGACTGCAGAAGTTTAAGGATGGTGTGAGGAAATACAGCCCATACGCCATGCCAACTGCACGGGCCACCAGTAATAGGCGGCAGCGAAATGTAGTACCCGACACAGCCATCGTGGTGGAATCCCTAGCACCGGTGGCGGCTAAACCGATCGATGGTAATTATCGTAGACCATCTGTTGCTTCAGCTAAACCTATACCAACATCGTCCAAGGTCGGAGGTGGGAAAAGAGATGGAAAGTCGAATCCATCATCGTCTTCAATGGCAGACATTGTATTGTCCAATAGACGACAGTTGAAGGAGATGATGGATAAGGTTGACGGAGGTCGAACGTTCCCGTCCATCTTATGACGAATTGAGACAAGTTCAATTAGAACATGATGAACACCTTCGACAGGCTTCGATGATAAATATCCTAAATAATGTCTAAAAATGTTTAGTTGTTTCATGAGGGTTTATATAAGGAGCATTGTGATAAATATCCTAAATAATGTCTAATAATGTTTAGTTGATAACTTTGAATAGTGTTGATTTTCCTAGACTTCATAAAGCTGATTGGAGTGTACATATGAATAATTGGTTATTTGGTTGGTCACACAGGATGGTGCGTGCTGGGGCGCCATCTTCAGCTTTATGAAGTCTTTTTAGTATCATATTTGGGAAAATATATTAATATCACTAATATTTTTTCTTACAGATCATTAGCTACAAATATTGTTGGTATTGAGATGGTAAGATAGTTGACTTGTAATTTATTTTTCTATGGCATTTTTTCTATCTGGTCTGATGAAATATCGATTAATGTTCTGAAAGTTGTCACTCAAACTTTAATTATATTCCATCAAATTCTAAATAAAACACACAATTAAGCATCTTTTCCAATTTTATTTCTTTCAAATAACACACAAGAAAACAGATTTTTTAACTACATCATATATTTTACATATACTGAGGATCTTCAATCACATGTTGGGTTGGCAACCAGGTGGTGGGAACATGCAAAATGCTTGATCAGATGTCCTTCCATGAGTGGATGAATTTTTCTTTTCCAACGCTTCAATTCTTTTTTAATACAATGTCCACTGCTGATTGAACGGATGCTTGTACAGCAGCAAGAGAACTTCCTTCGTGTCTGTTATTTGATTGTCGAGATATGTGAGGGTTACACAATCGCTCGCATCAATTGGATCACCAACATTCCTCAATCGTTTGCCCTGCATATCATAGTCTCCATCTTTGTGTGCTTTAAACCAACACCAGTAGGTCTATGTATGATTGAAGTATGATTACATTTTTTTTGCGACCAAATTTGTCTATAACATTGCTCATCTTTCCACTAACATGGATAAATTCACACTGATCATTGTGACAAAGATCTAAAGATATATAAGCCTCTATCCGGACGAATTAACATATGAAATATCAGACATATATGAAATTCTAATATAAAAGTCATCTCAGATATATAGAAATGAATCTACGTACCCTCAATCTAGCGGTTGAAAAATTTTTCGAACCGCGAATTAAATTAATTCGCGGCCGCGAATTAAATTAATCCGCGGATCAATCCGAATCGAAGAAAAATTTAATCCGCGATCGCGGATTCGCGGCCTGCGGCCGCAAATCGTGAAGTGGTCAACGGACTAATTTAATCTGCGGCAACGAATTAATATAATTCGCTGGTTGATTTTTTTTCGTATCCGCGAAGCGATAATTGCACAAATTTCTGATTCGCGGACGCAGATTGAAAATTGAATTATTTTGAGGATTCACTACTCCTATTCAAAATAAAACACAATAGTATGCCTCAATACTTATTGTCAATGCTATGTATATTAATTATTTTAACAACTCAACTATGCATTTTCCAGTTAATTTGAGTATTGCGAATGATATTATTCAGTTATTTCTGCACTCAATAATGCGATTAAATAATCCAATCTACTTTCGGAATTCATGCCATATTCTTGAGAAAAAGATTTAACTATGTTATTACATATAGGAATAGTTTCATTGGGATCGCACTGATAGAACTCAATGTCATTGTGACCCCAAAGGGAGGGTTTGTGTTGTATTGGGAATTATGAATCTTTTATCATCATCATATGATAGTGCTACTTATTTTTCTTAATTCCGTATACATATCATGTGAGATGCTTCTGAAAGAGTTCATCTTCCTGAAAAATTTTACCACCATTCCTCAACTATTTTCTTGTAATCCTCCAATGTCAATTGATTCTTTATCACAGATCTCTTCACCCTTTGGCTCTCTTTACTTCTGTTGCTAGAGATTCTTATTTTAATTTCCAATTATTGGATCATTGGGAAACTCATCTTTGAAATTACCCAAGACTGAATTTGTTACAGGTATGCCGAATTTATTATGTTCAATGTAATTAGATGTGTCGAATCTATTTATATTGGTGCTGATGAAATCATAAAAATTGTCGGTATTTACTTTCAGAATTAGAGAATCTGTATCGGTGTAGAGCAGAGAAGCATTCTGACCAATTCTTTCTTTATACATCCATAGTAAAAATCGTACATTACAGTCTTGGATAATTCCAAAACACAGAATCCCAAATACAGTGGTTTGTCGTAATACACTTTCACTTTACCCATTTGAATCGCAACGAAATTTTCATTAAAAATTGTGCAACTTTTGAAGTTTGGTCGTGCAATCAGAGCGCCCGCTCCCATACTTCTGTGAGCATTCTGCCAATGTGTAACAAGCCTCACATCGATCCTATTGTCAACGTTTTCCATCGTTTTGCCATAAACTGCATTGTTCATCAACTTATAGAAATCTTTCTCAGACTTATTATTAGATCTATTACGCATTTGAGTGTTGAGATCGATGTAAGGCTTCATCCAACATGACTGCTTGAATCTTGGGATTCTATGAGTATGCATAACAATCAAACCATTATTGACAGCCTGTTTCAAGTTTTATAATGAACCATACTTTCGCTTATCATTCAAATTTGGAATCAATTTTGGAATTTTGCTTTTGGAATTTGGTGGCACTATACTTTCTACCAAAAAAGGAAGGTCGGAATGTTTATCGTGCAATTCTTGAGGATAATGTATGTCAACTTCAAGGACATATCCATATGGATCATTGTCTGCCACAGCCATAATGTCTAAATTTGTGATTTCTTCTCGAGTTAGCCAAGTGAAATCAGATGTAGGTAATGGTTGTGACATACTATGTCCATATAAATTTGTAGCATCCAAATATGAAATGAATAATGATTGCTCATTGGGATCGTAATCAGGCAGAAACTTATTATTTGCTATATGCTTCCTATCGCTACATTGACTAATACCTCCACGGATGCCTTTTTTAAAAAAATTATCATATCAATGTCAGTTAGCAGTTCAAGTTCAATATTTGTATATTTCAACATTGCATCCCAAGATAATCCAGGTGCAGTTAATTTGAGCTGGCCAATTATAAAACAAATCCGTCTAAAATTCTCGAAAATATCACATAGTAGTAGGACATCAGATTTTAAATATAAATCCGAATATTCTCCAAGACTCTTACATTCAAATAGTGCCCAAACACGTTCGGCTCTCATATAATCTTTCTCTGATACATGTTCCTCATTCAAATTGTCAATTTATTGATGTTGTCCACAAAACTATATGGGAAAACACCTTTCTGCCTCATTAAATTGAATTTTTCTTTATCGGGAAAACATTTTAACATCTCTACACATTGCTTATCACTCAAATTTGCACCCAACTTTTCTAATGAACTTGACATGAACTTGAAGCTATCTATAAATCTCATTTTCAAAAAATTTTTCTTAATTTTTCCTTCTTTACTTTGATAGCTATGTGTTAGAGATGTTTTGTAAACAGAAATGTATTTTTCCTTAGTTTGGGGAATAACATCAACCTTATCCTTTTTCCTCATACAATTCTTTAATGAACATATGGCAATCATAACCACTCATATTATGGCATATAATGGGGATGAAATTTGGTATTTTGAAATTCAAATTACAGGCAGAGTGCGCTGCTGGATATCTTTTCTCCCGTGAGATGGAGTGGTCTCTGACTCTAACATCCCCCTTTTGTGAAGGTTTTTCACATATACCACAAGTGGTGGCATTATGAAATTCCCTTTCCTCTTCTGGGGTTTGTTTAGTCATTGGTTTGACATACCTCAAATGATTATTATATATATTTCTTAAATCTTCTTCTATTCGCATTGTGGAAAACCTTTGCCGCATCAGCACCTCTATATGAAACAAATTTTGTTAATTTATCATCAAAGGAACATTTTATCAGATAAGCAAATGAGTAAGCTTCGTGTTGGAAGGTTCTATTCGTTACGCGAGTTCTGGATTCGGTTCGGTGGTTTGTATAGGCTTCAGAACCGATTCAAAATCTGCATATACTACAAAAAGGTACATTCATTTGTCTTTCGAAATTTTCAAACATTAATGTATTACCGGCAACCATTTTCCCAAATTTATTTATTCTGAAATCAGTTTGCGGCACTGTTGTACATACATGATTACAATCATGCATCTGGTGACGCAATAGTAATCGCTCATTCGAAAAGTACAATAAACATCCATCACAGAAATATTTTTTGTGTTCATGAGCTGAAATTTGACTTGACACCAATCTTAAAGATTATAACACTATGACAATTTATTCATAAATTTATAGATTCCAAACCATAAACATTGACTGAAATATCATTCAAATACTCAAACATTTTTATATCACGTAATTTTACTGGAAAATCCATACCTGTTACATTCAAGACAGTCTCATAATGTGGATAGGATGACACCTCCGACACTTTATTATTTGTGGGAAATAATGCAGATGTCACGGCCCATGCAAAGCAGCATTGGTCTTCATTTTTTATGTTGACAACACCTTTTCTTCTCTCAATGAATTCGGAAGTTTCATGTATGATGATCCGCCAAGTGGACTGTATTTGTTTATGTTCACCTCAAGGAACATAATTTTCTCGCAACTCCATCCTGAAAAAATTACTTTCATTAAACCTTTCATCATTTGCAACAATTATAACTACAAACCTGAATCACGCTCCTCAAACTCCGTACTTTGGGCAATTATAATGTCACGAAATGCATCGAATAATCCATTCAAATCAGTTGATCGATCTGCTATACGATTGGGAGAATTGAACGATTTGATGTCTGTCAATTCCTGGGTTTGAATGATATAACTTCCAAACACTTCCATGTTGACCTTGATGGAGTTGTGCAATTTGATGTTTTTTTCCAATAGCTCGAGTACTTTATGCTTGATATCATTGAAAAAAGGTGTGTACTCAGTATACATATTCTCACTAGATACTCTGTAGCTAGAAATGCGACATTTGAATGCATTTTTAATGAGGTGTACACCACCACCCAAGTGAACACATGAATTCGTCCTATGTGCGAGTGTTCTATTGTGAGAGTTGACTTGACAATATGGGATTATCACATTACAACAATTACATGTATAGAGTGGTGCAGGTGGTGAGTCATCGCCATTGTTGAATTTAACTCGTTTCACTGAAGGACCTCCCTGGCAAGTTTCCGTTGATGCCGACGTAGATTATCACTACGAGTGAAATCTTTACCACAATCACACGAATACATTTCAGCAACTTGTTTTCAATAGATCACTGGAGGAGACACTGATTCAAAATACTCTTCTCCTGGAATATTTCAATGAAATATCCCCACCCTACAACAAGTCCGATGCGATGCGCAATCTGTATGGATTTGAGGGGATTCTCTTGACATTCAGCGCACTCATCAATAATCGCAGTTCATTCTTAGCTCTCTCACAGGACGAACGCCCTTCTCGCTTGGAGGAAGCAAGGATTCATGAAGGTCATGACTACACAGAATATGTATGCCTACACCACAACATTAGTCAAGGTCAAAACAAAGTCAAAATCAATGAACCAACCAAAAACTCAAGGTCAAATTCAAGTCAAAACTAAGTGAATCTCAAGGCAACAATCAAAACTCAATCAAATCTCAAAGTCAAATCTCAAGGTCAAACACACACACACTGCACACCTGCAACCATTCAAGGTCACACGTGACGTCATAGTGGTGGGGGGAGACCCAGAACCGGCTTAAATCTCCTACTCATATACGAGTCATTTTACTACGAAGATAATTTGAATTCTTGCGATAAGATAGTCGTGTTGTCTGCCAAAATAGTGAACATGTCTTAATTTGCCCAAAAGCTGAGAGACTATCGGTGTTCACAATTTGGGTTCTTTCACTCAGATAGGACTCGAACCAATTGAAGCTTCGTCCTCTGAAGCTGTAGAGATGAAGCTTACGTAACAGTCAAAAGCTTTAGATATATCACAAAACACTGCATCGCTCACTTCCTTCAGACTAGAATATAGATTTTTCAGGAAGCGAATTTATTTATTGAATTTTAGATCTTTAGCAACTCTGCTAGACATACTAGAATTATACCGTTTTAAAAGTTAGGTTCCGTTTTGTCCCTGGAAAACTTAGGTCCAAAGTTTCGGCGCTTTCATAGTGACAAAAACAGTCCTTTATGGGATTTTTTGTGTATGCATTAACTTGTCTATATATAAATCACTACACTCAACAATAACCTGTTTTCATCACATTTTCGTCAATCCTAGCGAAGTATCCATGGAATAGATAGTTTGTCATGAAGAACTTAGCAAGAACCATAAAAAATGTAATAATGTATTCATCTGAAACCAAAGTTTGAATAGTTACAATCTAATGTAGACCTTTTTGGTTCGATCGTCAATTGCAGATTCAGTAATCCGGTCCTTTTTGAGAATATCATAATTCAATATAAATAAATTGACCTAACCTAACCAACAAAAATGGAGTCCATAATATATATCCATCGTCAATAAGTGAAACTCTTCGACGCATTCTCAAGACTAAAACAATCATTTATAAATCATGAAATGTTGAAATTTCATGCCAATATAAATGAGAACATATTCTCTTAATATTTCATCATATTCGAAAATCTTGATATTTCCTACATTTCTTTAATACGAAAACACCCGAAGGTCCGGAGCGTTTCCTCGTGTACGCTTCCCGACACTTGATGTCACATGACAGGTTTTCCTAACTCCTAATTGGCTAAACCACATCTATACCAATCTCTGATTTTATGAATGAAATCAAAAGTGACAGCATTTGCAGGATTTTGATACGATTTTACTATTTCATTCATGAATAGGGTAAGTGATTTCTCTTGTTACTCTACTCTTTGGTAGCACCATCGTGCTCTGCGGGGGCGGACCGAACCTCCCCTAGCTTCTCGTGGGAACTAACATGAATATCGAAAAAAATATTTTAAACCAGACAACAGTAAATACCGTGGACCTGACTGCAGAGTATTCTCCGACGGCTAGACAAACAAGGCTTGAGGCCTCAAAGTTCCAATAAAAATACAAAGGAGCATTTCCCTCCCAAATGACTAGAAGAAGAAACTGCTAGAGACCTCACTAGATACGGAAGACCCCTACAAAACTATTGAGAGCCCAGAAGCATTCAAATTGATCGGGGCAATCAAGACCAACAAAACACTGGTCACGATTTTGAAAAAAGTTATAGGAGAGAACCAGCACGCACAAAAAAATCAAAGAGCTCACTACAAAACTTAAGAGTAATACAAACACTTTCCAGAGGACCTTATAACCAAATGGTTGGAGGAAAACAGATTCGAACCAGTGGAAAAGATCACAATCGACGAGGACGTCCAGGTCGACATTGAACCGACAATGACGGATGCAGGGAGCCAGACCCACCCATGGAATCTGACATCGGATTCACTAGACTGGATAGTACCAATGACGGACCTGAGCGCCTTCACACACATGGCAACTCCAGTTTGGAGAGACAGCGCGTATACAAACACAAAGATACAAGTTGGCAACCCAATAAATACTACAAACTCCACGGTAAAAGTGGTCCTCGTCGAGCCTTTGGACCCGGAGATGAAAATGAGTATCGAAAAACTGTATAGGGAGAGATACCCGGAGCTGGGGAACCTGTCAGGTCAGCTGGAAGTTCTAGAACAGACCACCAAAATAAGAGGCAAACCGATTCTGGGTAACAAGAAAGTAATCAAAATTTCCCACAACGGTACGCACCAATACATCTGGGATAAATTGATACTGCTGAAGGACGAGACAGGCACCGACACGCAAATGTGTATTCACCACATAGTAGACTTACCTCTGAACTCCCTCAGGGAAATGGTGGAGGCCATTTTCCTAGGCGCCGAAACATTGGTAGACATCTACACAACCCCAACCCCAAAAGTCTTGCAAAGCAACGAAAGATCCACTTATGGTGTGATGTAAATTCATATTGGTCATTCGCATTCTGATCGAAATGAGCGGAAGAAACATCAGATTGAATCTATCGCTAATGGTTTCTGATTTGAATATGTTTACGAAAAGTTTACTTTAGTTTGTTCTCATCTTGACATACTTTTTACTGTAAGGCAATAGTTGTTGATATACATAAAGTTTCTTTGCAGCAAATAATTGCACTCCAACCAATATAATATTTTTGTCTGGAAATTGGGATCAAAATGACTTGATTTAATGAAAACAATTTCAATTTATAACACGATTACTCGGGATAAACAAGTAGGAACGAAAATTCAAAAAACAAACGTAATTCAGTTTTATTTTACTTTTTACATTCAATAATATCTGTTGTTTCTCAGAACACAAAAGCGTGGATAAAAAAATCAGACACAGGCATACAAGATTCTCTGGTTATCGGTCCACAAGTGAAGAACTGAGTTATCAATGGAAATAGGCCTTTTCATTAAAGAAAAAAATTTGTGCACATGCCTCAACTTTTCGGACACTTTATACGTGTGTGTGTCATTGTTATCCTAACCTTTCTACAAGTTCTGAATTTCAACTATAGTCTTAGTTGAATACAATTATGTGCTTCAACTGTTGTACTAATAAAGCACCATCAATGAATTTTTCATTTAATTGCACTGATAATAAGGGTAATAACCGGTGTATTTACTAAGTGTCCGAAATTTTCATATTACCCGCTTTTTTAACATGGAGGGTGCGCTTGCGCGTAACGTGTCGTGAAAAGGCCTATTCCAACCTTATAATGATTGAAAACGGAAATACCCGACAATGTCCCTTCTAAACATGATCCGGGGTACGATCTGAATAAATAAATCCAGCTATGTTGCATTCAAGAAATGTACAGAAAAGGCATCTCTATATCTTTTATTGCTCTCAGTCAAGAACCCTTATGAAAAAGCATAGACTGATTTCCTTGACTTCACTTTGTTTACATGAGGTCATATTTACTGTTATCAATAGTGGTAGTTAATAAATATATGATTTCTAATCATATAATCAACCAAGCACAAAACCAATGTTTCGAAAATGTGGCCCTAAAAGATCAAAGGGCCGACGTTTACTGTCGTTTCTGTGTAGATTGCATCCACTTCTGAGACCGCATGTTTGTCTCGAAGATATCCGAAGCGAAGCTATTACGAGAAAATCCATGGGCGTACCAAATGATTTGTAAAAGCAATACAGAAGACGTATCATAAATTTGATAGTATTCACCATAATTTCTTCTTCTACTACTGAACCCCAGGGCATTTTTGCGAGGTAACAGTAAACAAAATTGAATAAACTACACTAGACATCCACTTATTAACCTAACAAACGTAACCTTTCAACCGCTGCATGTTGTGACACTGCTGCACACGATGACAATCGTGTTTTTCCCCTATCTACCTATCATTGTCAAAGTGTAGAGACAAAGAGTAGAGGGAACACGAACAATAATCTTCGGTAGAGACCTCTAATCTTTGCCATTGTGCTGTCCCAATACTGAATTCCTTAGATCATGTATGCTACGCTAGATACGGCATTCTGTATTGTTTGTTATTAGATGGGTACAAATGAGAGGGGGCGACGGGGACGTTAGCGTACCACGTGTAACTGTCAATAGCTTGAGTACACTGATCCCCCCCCGGACCTACCAAAACAATAACCTAGCGTAGCATATATGGTCTGAGCTGAATTCACTCTAGTTAGGGTGTTCTATGCTTGTTAGGTGTGACGTGACCATACTTAACATCCACTTTGAACATGACTTCCACCTTCCACACCTTCCCCCACCTTTGTTTGTGACTTATGTCCACACACTCCACACACTAACAAACTTACAGCACTGAAGAAGTGGAACATACAATACAACCAGAGAGGAGAATCAAATGCGAGCATGGAAAAAGGGAACAAAGTAGTGAAGAAGCACTAAATAAACAAATCCAAAAATAAATATAATAGAAGAATAGAATTAGAAAATAGATAAAACACAAAAAGGGTTGCAACATGATAAAAACTATCAGGAATCGTACTGACTGAATGCACCATTAGAAAGCAAAAGCCAATAAAATAGAGAGAAAGACAAAGAGAGTAAACGTTATCTGAGTAGGAGAGTTTATTCCCCCATAAGACAATGGTGACACTAATAGAAAGAGATGAAAGATCATTTGTGAGTCATAGTGACGTATATGGATATGTCATGGCCACCATTCTGTCTGGACAGTGGCGGACTAGCGCACTCCGCACTCTGGTAACTGAGAGTTACACATAGAATTGTAATTATAATATACTGACTAGAATGCGTTTCAAGCTGCGCGAAATGTCCCATGCATAGTGGCCGCCATTGTTGTTTATGTCCTCCTCGCAGTAGCGGAACAATTCCAGTGGCATTGCTTGTAATGGAAAATAGGGTATATCATAATAAAACGTTTTTTTTTAATAAGTGATGATCAAAGGTACAGAGAATTGTGAATATAAATGTTATATACCTATGTAAAAAATGTTTACTCTTCCACCCATCTATTATATGGAGATATATGAGACATGTTTTACATATCCTTATAATTGAATAGGTATTTCTATCAAGATTTTTTATTGCACTATTTCATCAATATTTGAAAAATGAGTAAGTTATAAGGTCACATTTGATGTGGGTGCCAGATCATAGGGGGTTCAGAGATAACGAAGAAACAGATTTCCTCGCCAAAGAATAACAAACACACAATTTCCTGACTCAGAAATCTTCTTTGGAATCTCTCAAGTCCATAAGAGAGAAGAGTTTCGAGGCTGGGAAACATGAAATGAAATCTCACTGGAATATAAAGTGCCAGGATAAAGACAATAAGCAAGAAGGCTAGTGAGCCTATCGCCAAAGAAAGTTGAACAGCTTCTCGAGTTGGACAAGAAATACTTGAAATTGGTAACGGGACTCTCACTGCACACTGCCCTCTAAGGAATATTTTTAACATTGTATTTATCCATTTTTCAACCGACGAAACCAAAAAGAAGGAGTTTCTCTAGTCGACGCGTATATTTTTTTATGTATGACCACGCATAACTTTTTACAGAGGAGTCCGATTCCGATGATTCTTTTTTCATTGGATAGGGCATACTCCAAAGTTGGTCCCATTCGAATTTGAAAAAAAATCCACTCCTAAAGGTAGCAAAATGGAAAATATTTATCGTTCACCCTCTGAATCCGTTAACCGATTCTATCAGGCATAACTTTGTACTGGGTTTTCCGATTTGGATGATTTTTTTTATTACCTAGGGTATACCTCATAGTTGATCATATTTGGGTTCGGAATGAATTAATCCACCCCTATGGTAGAAAAATAGGGGATGATTGATTTTTCACTTGTGAACATTGGCACACATATGTAGTTGACATTGACAGATCGCTATTGTCATTATTTTTGTTCTCCTACATCCGTCACAATAATAACATTCTATGGAAGGATGGAATTATATACAAAGTGATGAAATGAACTCACCAGAACTATGAAAAATAATTTATATTATATAACAATAAATAGGTGAAGTAGATAATCGTATTATTTAACTGTTATTAGTTGAAGTAAGGTGGGTAAGTAAGTATTTTGGAATTAATCAAAAGTTAAGTAGGTAGTAATTAGTATATTTCAGCCACAAAAAATTGAAAAATAAAAACTTTTTAACAAAAAATTAAACCGACGAAAAACGGAACTGAAAATCAAAAAATGAAACAAACTTCCTTAGTCTTGATAACTAAGCTCCTAAACTAATGTAAGTAACTAATTTCGAGTCGGCGCCAAACGAAAAATCAACGAAGATCATTAAATTACTTCAAAAAAATTATCGGAATGTCACCGTGCATCTCGATGCCATCATTTTACGCTTTACCTAGCTTGTTTGTTTGGCGCCGTCTCAAAATTAGTTACTTACATTAGTTTAGGAGCTTAGTTATTAGGACAAAGGAGGTTTATTTTTATTTTTTTTATTGGTGCCCCTTTTTACCCATTTAAAGCACGCCTCAGCGTGTTTAAATCGAACTTAAAAAAACGCGCGTTTTTTAAAGGTAACCATGACAACATCAACAAATCGAGAAACGTGAAGTCTAAATGACAAATTTTTGATAATTGATCTGACAGGAGTACCTTGTCAAATAAAATATTACTCACAATTCGTTCATTTATATTTGCTCCTCCATCCATTTGATGAACTTTTCATATTCTTTTTTATATATATATCACTGGATTTTCGCGGTATTAACCGCGATTCTGCCCCACTATTCAAAAAATCGATATTAGAATCATTCATTTTTGAGCTCTGGTGACAACAAATATTGATCTTTGGTAACAAATTGCAAATGAATGTTTTTCTCATTTCCATGACAACGAAAGGTAAACTGATGTCACATCACGAATTCAACCTTCTTGCATTATTAGTTCTTATTTCTATTTTTTGTAGTAATAATACCAGTATATATGATTTCAAAGTGCACCAATAAAAAAAAATAACGTAAAGTATTCGTGGATAACTGGTCTTAAAAACACTTGCTCTATTTCGAGCACTCCGGCTGCGCCGTCGTGCTCGAAAAATCGCGCGTGTTTTAAAGCCCTTTTTATCCACTTATACTTTAATATACTATTTTGCTTTTCAGTTCCGTTTTTCCTCAATTTAATTTTTTGTTAAAAAGTTTTTATATTAGTGATCTTTGCCTCTCGACTATACCATATATGTTCATTGTTTGAGAATATTTTTTGCCTTTTGTTTAATTCTGTATTGTTGACGCTTCAAAATGTATCATATTAAAACTGTTTTTTGAAAATGCCTTCATCTGAAAGGGAAAGGATTGAAATTTTAATTATGATTGGTGTTGGCGATATGATGCGGACTCAACAAGAGGTATTCAGATTATTCCATGAAATGCACCCAGATAGTGAACCTATTTCACAATCTACTGTAAGCAGAATAGAGCGAAAATACAGAGAATTAAGACACGTGAGGGATGCACCAAACCAAGGTAGACCTACAGTCAATGAAAATAATCAACAAGACTAGACGTAATTTTGTCGGCAACTGGATTTCTTACAAAATAGATTAATTCCTGATTTGACCCAGCTTTTTCCTGATATTCAAATAGCCAATAATTTAGACCGCAGAAGGCGCACCCCAACATTTTGATGCAACTTTGGTAGTGTATTCAGTAGCATATAATAATTCTCAATACGTTTATTCTTCATTTCGTTTTTTGTAAAAATACAGTATTTTATAACTTTCTAATACAATTTTGAAAACACCTATTATATTGTTGCCCACCCTCTACCAATTTGACGCAGCTTGTGATATATTTTTGGAATCAGCCCAGCAAGTTAACTCATAAATAAAAAAAATGAGGGTGTTCATTTAATAAAACCACCGCTGATGACGTCATCACTCGAAGGTAGATCATATTGGATTATTATTTAACAAAACAGTAAATTAAAATAAAAAATCGACCTGTTTCGGGAATTTTTAATGATATTGTTTATTTAGCTAATAATGAATGTATGCGTTACTTTATGGACACACTGAAAAGGCGATATGTATAAATAAGCATGGCCACATATCATTACCTACTACTACAAACTAATGTAACACTTCATTATATATAACAGTTTTTAATTTATCCACTATGATCACTATAACAAAAAAGACAACAAAGTACAAAGACACATCCAAACCGAACACAAAGAAATTAAAGAAAATTGGAATGATTTGGCAACGCTTATAAGTGCCAACCAACAACGCCGTTATGTTTACAAATAGATGATATAAATACTACCGTCATACGTTCAGTTGATTATCTTCATCGCACGCATGTAATATGCTTATGAAGTCATACTCTTCTTCATTGTTTGGTGTCCTCCTTGCCTATCGCATAAGGGTGCCACGAAATTCGGGTGCGCAGTAGACTAAGCGCGTTCCAGTCAGTATATTATAATTACAATTCTATGGAGTTACAGACTCTTGAATGTATATTGGACCACTCTGTATGTAACGTGGGCCACCTGTACTCATGTCCATGTACGTCACTATGACGGGTTAATGCTACAAGATACCGATTGGCTAGATCTTATTAGTACCTTCTATTCAGATAACGTTTACTCTCTTTGAGAGAAAGAGACTTAAATTGTAACGTGACCCGTGCCCGTGACTGACTTCTGAAACCGCGACTGACTTGTGATCTAAGAGTGAAAAACGTTTTTCTGTATATTTAATTTATTATGTATTTTTAGTGATGTTTACGTAAATTCTCCCAAAAATAGTTTGATTGAATAATAATTATTTTTTTAATTGAATTGTTTTCTTGTTACACGAACTTAACCTCGAAACCAAATATGAGTGATAGCTCCAAAAATGTTGCAAAGAAGGATCAAGTTGATGAAGAGTTATCTAACCTGCTGGACAGTACTGTAATTACATAATATACACTTCCTATTAATAATGTTCCACGTCTAGGTGCTCTGGAAGATTTCAATAAGATAGACTCATCTCAAAAAGATGCCAAACCTGAAACAACTACCAAAGAAGTCGGCACATCAAATGGTGCTCTACCCGATTCTCAAGAATGGTCCAACGATTTTGTTCAGCAGGCAGCAAAACAATTCGAACAAAATTTTGCCAGTCTATTGGCCGGAGGCGATTCAAATGTCACTCCTGAACTTCTAGAGCAAAAATTACAACAGATGGCAGGTAGTTATAATTATCCACTTTTTTAGATAGAAAAGTATCATTTTTGCATCAGCAGAAAATTTGTTTGATAGAGGAGCAACCATGCTTTATAGTGAATATTTATCCAAGTCTCCAACTGTGCAAATGAGTCAAAATTAATATATAATGCAAGACAATGGCCGGAGAACTGGCCGGCGGGCACTGTTGCCGATAAAGTTATGTATTCCATGTAATAGCTGTCTTGAAGTATTAATTATCATTTGGTTTGGAAATTAATCAGGAAGAAATTATTCGTGAAATAAATAACATTCTTTGAAATTAAAATCCAACGTTGTTATATCTATTATTATGAAGTCCAACAAAGGTAAAATAAATGAACCTAGAGATTCGTAATTATATTGGGGCGCTTGGCAACATGCCAGTTGGGTTGTCCTGAGAAGGTAAAATAAGGAAATCCTCGTTACGAATCTTACGGCAGAATATATTATGCCAGCGACAGAGGAATCATTATTATGAATCCTTTATTTAGCCCAAGACTAATATATAAGTACAGTCAATAAATAAAATAAGTAGAATAAAAACATAGTTACATAGAAATACATTGATAACAAACAGATAGTAATTAGCACAACACTATATATACATACATATACACACACATAAATAAAAGTTAATAATAGGTATCATCATCGAGGTTTGCACTCACTCAACAGAAGTCTCTTCAATTTAACTTTGAATACAGCAAGAGAGGGTGAATTTTTTATGTCCTCAGAAAGTTTATTGAACTTATTTAATCCTCTGAAAAAAACTGAATTTTGCGATTTTTTTGTTTTCACATTTGGAATGAATATATTATTTCTATTTCGGGTGTTGTAATTGTGGTGTTCTGATACGAAAGATATTTTTTTCCTCAGATATGGTGGAGCACTACCTGTTCTTATTTTAAAGATGAAGATCAGTGTTTTGATATAGTAACATTTTTTCTACTGGTAACCAGTCAAGCGTATTCAACATTTCATTTATGGGTGTTCGTTTAGAGCAGGATAATATTATTCTCATTGCTCGATTTGGCAATGTCTGTAATCGTTTCATTTCATTTTGTTGTAGTAAAAATAGTATGGTAGAGCAGTAGTTGAAGTGATTAAGAATTATTGTATTGTAAATAATAGTTTTTGACCATATGGAGAGAAATCTGGAGCTTCTATACAAATAGTTTATTTTAAATGATATTGTTTTTATTATATAGTTTGCATGTTCTTTGAATTTCAAATCTCTATCAATAATTACTCCTAAATATTTGTAAGTATCCACTAGCTCAATTGAACTATTGTTGATTTTTATTTCACACATATTTTCTTTGAACTTTTTATATTCCTTGTCGTTACCTATCAACATGAATTTGTTTTTTTTTGCATTCACCTTCAGTTTGTTGGCACAGCACCATCTGAATATGTTTTCTAGTGTTTCGTTGATTATATTTACTACCGTCGTACATTCTGAATTTGAAAAGTGAATCAATGTGTCATCAGCAAATAAATGAATTGAGCATATTCCAACATTATTAACCACATCGTCAATGTATATTAAAAATAATAGGGGACCAAGTACACTACCCTGTGGAACACCCTGTTCGTTTATGATTTCATCAGATAGAATATTGTTCAATTTAAGTTTTTGTCTCCGGTTCTCGAGATAATCAACCAACCATGCCAATGCATTCCCAATAATACCAATACTTTCTAATTTTTTTACCAACCTACCCCTGTCAACAGTTTCAAAAGCTCTTTGCAGGTCAAGGAAAACTACTCCTGTCATTAAATGTTTATCTGAATTATTTTTGAAATCGTCAAGCACACACTGTAAAGCTGTTTCACAATTGTTCCCAGCACGGAAACCCGACTGCACACTATTGATTACTCCATTCTGGTCCAGAAAATCCAAAATTTGCTCATATACAGCTTTCTCTAATATTTTCTCTATTGAAGGTAGCATATTGATTGGTCGCAGGTCTTTAGCATCGTTGGAATTTTTTACCTTAGGAATTGGTACTATTGTGGATACTTTGATATCACTGGGAACTCTACAAGTTTCAAAAGAGGAGTTGAGGTTCAACAGGGGCTGTGCAATATTATCGAAACAATTCTTCAGAAAATGTATATTTACATCATCTGGACTACCCTTGTTAGGCAAAGAAAAAATAATAGTTTTGAGTTTTTCATAGTCAATTAATTTGAAGCCATCTAAAACACGTTCACGATATCTTCGTAAAATTGGAAAATCAGGGCCTGTATTGTCTATTTCACTATTGAGCTGTTGTATACTTTCTACATAGTAATTATTCAGTAAATTTGGCATTGCATATATATCTTTTGTGATATCATCATCTATTTTAAGTTTCTCTAAGGTATTATCTATTAATTTCTTTGGGAGACAGAGTTTTAAGGTTTCCCACATTTTAACAGAGTTTCCTTTATTTTCCAAAATTTTGTTATCAAAATATTTACGTTTTTCTTCTCTCATAACTTTCACTGCTGTATTTCTATTTTGTTTATAAATTTCCCAATTCTCTTGAGTTTTGTCTGTGATAAACTTTTTATAACTGATGTCCCTATTTCGTGTACACTCTTGAACATGCTGTGTCCACCACTCTTTATATTTTGGAAAAATTTTCATTTGTCTTATTGGCGCAATTTCGTTAAGGATATTACTTACGACTGAATAAAAAGTCCTATATTTTTCGTCAATATCCTGTATTCTAAAGTCCCAAATTATTTCTTGTAATCTTTGATTTATATGGTCATAATCAATATTTCTTCCCCTGCTTTGAATTTTCAGTGCCGTTGCTTCTGAAGTAGTCCCTATCAACTTGAGTGAGATAATAAAATGATCAGTTATCTGAGGTGTATTGGTGACTTTTGCTTTGAGTTTATCGCTATTAGTGAGTACTAGATCTATGAGAGAACCACTGCCCCTGTATTGGATTTTGAATTTTTATATTCTTCTAGTGAATGTTTTGAAAATATCGCATTGTCAACCGGCCATATATTAGTTATGAATCCTAGGTTCATATGAATTTTGATTGCAACTTTTGTGTTTGTTTGAATAAGTCATTGGGAATGAACCGATTTTTTATGAAATCAATGAATAATCTTTGGATGCCATAATTCACTAGTTGAATTCTTACAACAGAAGATATCAGTAGTAGAATGGCCGGTGCGAGCAGTCACGTTAGCAGTGCGGTCTGCAGTAAATGTAATAGAAATGCAGTAAACTACTTGAAATGTGCAAAATGTTCTAATATATATCATTTGAGATGTGCCAAGTCGGCAGACAATGTGGAATGACAATGTTATAATATGTTGTGATTCTGAGTTCAATGCAGAGGAAACCAGTGATGGTTTTTTCGAAGCATTGGAAGGACTCTCGGATGTTAAAAAGGTGGATATTGAAGTATTCCATTATACAATCAAACAGAAGGATACGATAATCTGCGAGCTACGTGGGAAAATTAAAATCCTTCAAGATTATATTGAACTGTTGAATAAATTCCATAAAGCTGAAGCCAGTTTAAAGCAAATTGGAAAAAAAGGATATCTCCGGGCTCGAAACAAAAAAGGCGATAAAAATCTCCAACAATATGGGTCAGACTGAGATCTCGGTGACTAAAGTCAATGACCCCGCAAATAAGCAGGTAAATAAAAGTACACAATTATTGGCTAAGACTGTTTCGGCGGAAATTCTGAAAGCCGAATCAGAAATTAAAATGAAAGACATAATTAACCTAGCGAAAGTTACCAACGCAGATACCAACGTCGAACCAACAAAAAAACATGATGAATGGAAACCAGTGCAGTACCGTAATAATCATCGCAAAAAACAACTAATAATTGGACAAAACTCCAACTTGTCCATCAAAGGAGTTCCTAAACTGGCAACCTTACACTTATGCAGCGTCAACAAAGAGACGACAGCAGAAGACTTGACGCGGATGCTTAAGAACCATTTTCACGAGGTATCATGTCAATCGATTGTGGCTAAATTTCCGGAAAAATATGCGTCCTTCAAGGTGACGATCAATGAAATGAACTTCAATGCAGCCATGAACCCAATCATCAGCAGGTTTTTTCATTGGAAGCCAAGACAGAGGACGGAAGTCTGACCATTTTAAATAATAATAAAGGCAATTCTTACAGTAAGGTAGGTGTTTTACATTTAAATATCGGGTGTTTGTCCAACAAGATAAATGCTCTTGAACATTTCTTATTTGACAAAAATTGTTTGTATTATGTCTCAGTGAACACTGGCTATCTAACGACAATCTAAATAATCTTAAGATCAAGAATTTTACCCTGGCTGCTTCCTTTTGCAGGGGAGTTAAAAAACAGGGTGGACTGGCAATATTGCGTAAAACTCATCTTACATCCAAACCTATTGATTTGAACAATTATTGCATTGAATCACATGCCGAATTCTGTGGAACTGAAATCCCAATAATGAAGTGCGCCATTGTAACAATTTATAGATCTCCAGTGATGGTGATATAAACATTTTCCTGGATAAATTTAAAGAAGTATTACTCCTTCTCTCATCTAAATATCCACACATAATTGTCGTTGGTGATTTTAACGTCAATTTCAAAATCTATAGTACAGTACTGACTGAACTAATATGTTTAATCAGATCTTTTGGTCTGGAAGTTGTCATTGACGAGTTCACAAGAATCAACATAAAAACAGGTACAGGGACCTGCATTGACAACATCATTACTAACTACAACCCTGACAACTATGAATCGGGTGTCATAGAAACCTGTATTTGACCATCGAGCACAATATATTCTGATCAATGAACCACTTTGTCAAAAACCTAAGGTAATCATGAGGAGGAAGTTGACTTCCCACAAAATTGAGTCATTCATAAAAGACATTTCTGCCCATAATTGGGATATCTTCAAACAATCTAATGACGTAGAGCTGTTATCAGAAACACTGATGGCTACTCTGAACTTTTACGTTGATAATACCATTTTCCATTGAAAGCCCAACCAGGAGACCACTCTCCACACCCCGTTAACTTTTTTAACCATCGATTAAAAGAAATGAGAAATACCCTAACATCATTGAAAATTATCAGTGATGCCTCTAATAGTGACATGAACAAAAACATATACAAAATGTACAAACGTGAATATATCACTGCTCTAAATGAGTCCAAAAAAATGGCGTACACTAACTACATTCAAAACTCTGAGAACAGATGCAGAGATGCATGGAATCTGATAAATTTTGAACGGAACAAAGACTTGAAATCAAATTTTTCCGAATGTGAATTGACAGCGGACCAATTCATCAATTACTTCTCATCTGCAGCCGATTTGATAACCGAACGCCTGACGGCTACTGATAAAGAAGCAAATTCTTTCCTAAAAACACTACCAAGCAATGAAAATTCATTTTCCCGTCTGCAAAGACGAAGTAATTGACGCCATAAACTCGCTAAAAAACACCAACTGCTATGACTTTCATAATATGAACAGTACAATTATCAAGAACATAAAAGATATACTTGCTGACCCTCTCACAGAGTTATTCAATTTATGCTTTTGTGAGGGGGTTTTTCCAGATGTTTTTAAAAAAAGCAAATTAATACCGATCTTTAAAAAAGGCAATATTGACCTACCAGAAAATCAACGTCCGATCTCGATAATCCCAATTATTGGTCAGATTTTGAAGTCGTTATTAAAACGAGATTGTCATCATACTTTGAATATAATAATTTTATAAAGACCAACAATTTGGATTCAGGAAAAACCGCTCCACAATACAAGCAGTACGTAAACTGGTGACGGACATAGTCGAGGGCTTTGAAAATGGACAACCTACTGCAGTAACCCTATGTGACCTCAGCATGGCCTTCGACTGCGTCCCACATCGAGGCTTACTTGACAAGCTTGAACTATATGGCATAAGAGGGAAAGCTTACTCTTTTTTCGAGTCATATATATGTGGGAGAACTCAATACGTTACATACAACAACAAGACGTCAGAGTGTAAACCGATATCATCAGGAGTGCCACAAGGATCAGTCCTTGGGCCACTCCTGTTCATAATATTTATAAATGACATATTCTACCACATCAAACCAGCAGAGTGTATCTTGTTCGCTGATGACATTACTTTCTACAATTCCGCTTCGAACCCGACAGAACTTCACCAGAAGGACGTCGAAGCATCTAACATAATCAGTGAGTGGCTCACCCCTAACAACCTGATTCAAAACGACACAAAAACTCAATCAATCACATTTTCTTCCAACACCCACTTTGCCTCAGACGTACCAGTTAAGCTGTTGGGCATCACCCTAGACAGCAAACCAAAATGGGATGAACACATTGGTTTACTATGCAAAAGTTGGTAAGTCAAACCTTCGTCCTTAGGACGGCCAAGGAACACTGTGGACTAAGAAGTCCTTAGAATGTCATACTTTTCTCTATTCCACTCTCACTTAAATTATGGCTAATTTTATGGGGTAACTCTATCCATGCAAATCGTGCCTTCATTCAGCAAAGAAAGCAGTCCGGTTATTGCCAAAGCAGATTACAGAGACTCGTGCAAACCCTTATTCAGGATATTAGAAATTCTAACACTTCCTGCACTTTATGTATATTTCTGTTTGATTGAAATACACAAACATATTCATTGCCATACCAAACACGAAGATCTGCATAAATATCCCACCAGAACTAGCTCTCAGCTCATCAATCCCAGACATCGTCTCGAAACATCATTAAAAAATTCAATCAATTTAAATATATACAATAAAGTGCCTGAATCGTTCAAAAAACTCAGCTACCATGAATTCAAACAAGCTATCAAACACCTCCTATTGGAATATAGCTTTTACTCGGTAGATGAATTTTTGTCAAGTGATCTAACACAATATAATATTCCGTAAACACCACGATCAATGAAAACACCCATATTTCTACCTCAAACCCATTTCAAACATAATTTGTTATGTGTGCATACATGTTGATTTTAATTGTTATGTTCATAATATTACCATGAGAAGATATTTTACACCTTACTCAAACATATTTTAAACGAGAATCTGTTGTCTAAACCATAATTTGCTGTGTATGTATATATGTTTTATTTTTTGTTATGTTCACAATAACCCTATATGTTATTTTAACTACGGACATGTTCCAAACCTGACGTGTGTAATGAAAGAAATATTCAAAAACACCAATAAAATTCTATTCTATTCTATCAGAGTTGGAAGTTACAGCTCATAATTTCAGAGAAAAAATTATTTTCTCAACAAAACCTTGCTCAAATTTCACAAAAAAGCAGTTTTCAATATCTGTGGCATTTTACGGTTCATTCTGAATGACTTGAATATTTCTCTTGCTAAATATTCGTTGAGAAAATCGAAAGAGACAAATTTTTGTGGAGATGGAGAGAAAAAATGGTTCCCACATTAGAAGTATTTTATATGATTTGTGTACTGGAGGAAATAATCACACAATGTTCTCTAAGGGATGATAAATGTTACCACCCTCCGTGGATAGAAGATGCTGTAGAATCAAAAAGAGAAAGAAATAAATTATATTTTTTTACGTCCTATATGTTGTTTACTGAATTTTACTTTGTAAAATCAGAAATAATTGATTTATTCTCATACATCGCATGTGATATTCACCTATATGAGACTACAATAATTTACGTCACATATCTGTAGAAAAAAAATACTTCTGTGGAAAAATGTGTATTGGCCTTCGAAATCCCCAAGAAACCATATTTGATTAATACTTCAAAAGCGAATTGTTACAGTTCATTATTGTGTTATGAGTGTTCATTGATTACAAGCATTGTACAGAGAGTAATTTTTAATGCAACACATATTTGCCTTTTTAAAGAATTTTATTGGAGCCGCCATTCTGATTTTGTATTCGCGGCAAGATTATGAATCTGTTATTCATAGAATAACCTAAATTAAAGATTTTTTTTCCTTTTTAGTGCATTTGTATAACTTGTTTTTTTTTTAATGCTATAAAAGTTTGTCTTTTTAATGCTATAAAAGTTTGTCTTTAATTTTTTAACATTTTTATTTAATTCTTTGTAGTAATGAATTAAATGTACAATGGTGCTCTCTATCCGAAAACAGCAGGGCTAAGAAATCAGTAAGAATGTTGGTAAAGTAGGAACAATTTCTCGCTGTATGTTTTAATTTGGCTATTTGCCGCCAATTTCGTATTACAAGTTGTCCCAAACTGAATTGTCTGAAGATTCGCTTTTAATCGGAAGTTGAACTATTTTCATGGGTCTTTCGTTTGAAATAAAAAAGAAGCATGTATTGGCTTAGGAGCCATTCATTAATTACGTAAGGGTCCTGAGGGGGTTCTCAAAATATCTACATGCCATTATCTCGAGAGGGGGGGTAAAAAAAGCAATTCTTATGTAATATTTTATAAGTCAAAATGTTTGATGGATATTTGAGAGCTATTCGTTGGGGAAAACAGCTCCGAGATCTATTTTTTATTTTTTAATGTACAATTTCATTTATACATATTTTTATTTTGAATTTTTTTATTGTTTATTAAGTTCAAAATCTTCAATGTGTCAATTTTTACACTTTTTGGAGCTTTTATTTACGTCAAATTATGAATTTTAGTGCAATTGATCCTTTTTTAAAACCAGATAAAATCTTAAGTAAGAAGGGAAAAAGGGAGTCCGAGAAATCTTATGTCCTCTTACATGGGGGGTAGAAGGGTCAAAATTGTCCTTACGTAATTAATGTATAGCCCGTTATTTCCTTCAATTGTCAACAAAAAAAAAACTCAATTTTCGAAAAGAATTCAATTTCAATATATTCAATTAATACTCTTTCTAATCCTTTCTGAGTTTACCTACTAAATTTGAGTTCTCAAAGTGTAACCGTTTCTCGATGAGAAAAACCAAGCTTGATAATCTAAAGAATTTTGTGTCAACAATGTAGAATGCACCATTTAATATTTTTTGTTCAATACCTACTCAAGCAAATAATAAAATATTCTGTATAAATATAACTTGAATTAATTTTTATTAATAAGAATAAATGTGAAATCTAAATTTCACTATCAATATTCAATTGAGAATGTTTCCCGTTTCAACATAACTTGAATGTTATAAGATATTGCAGGCCGGACAAACAAAAATTACAAAATATATTTGTTGTAAAGATTTTTACTAAAAGACCACCACCAAACATAATTCGGTTATTGCTTTGTCCCCGCCTGCAATACCTTATAACATTCAAGTTATATTTAAATTATAGAATATTTTATTATTTGCTCAAGTAGGTATTGAACAAAAAAACATTGCATGGTGCATTCTACATTGCTGAAACAAAATTATATAGATTATCGAGCTTGTTTTTCTCTTTTCAGTTATCAGTGAATTATTTTTTACTAATTTTTTTTAATAATTTTGTTTTTATTGAACTTTTTATTTTTATTAATGAACGAGTTGTTTTAATCCCCACAATATTTTATAGTTACCTAAATAATGGGCTTAGGTTAGGTTCTTTCCGAGTGGGGCGATAACCGCCCCTTCCACTGCGACCTTCTCAGATAAATAAATATTATAGTACAGTCGCCTTGAATCTATCCAAAACCATAGCAATCACGGAAGACCCCATGAACTATATGGGAAATGTAACAGTCCAAAACACCTTCTTCTTTAGTCCCACAGACCGCCATGAATTGAAAGAAGTATTCGCTGAAATAAAAAACAAAAAAGCATCTGGTTGGGATAAAATATCTATAAAAATTTTGAACAACTACCGATTAGTGCATTGGATGCTCTAGCTGAGGCAATTAACATATCTTTTGAGAAAGGCACGTTCCCAGGCTGCTTAAAAACGCTGTTATTATTCCAATATATAAAGGGGGCAATCATAATGACCCCAGTAACTTTAGACCTATCTCTCTCCTACCCGCTCTCTCCAAAATTATCGAAAGACTTGTTAAAAGACGAATTCTATCATTCACGAATAAAAACAATATAATATCAACGGCCCAATTTGGTTTCCAACGTAACAAATCCACCTCTGATGCCACATTTGAACTTCTCTAGCATCTATACCTAAAGCTTAATGACAATGAAGCCGCGGCAGTGGTGTTCGGCGATCTATCAAAGGCTTTTGACTGTGTGGATCACAGAATACTGCTGAGAAAGTTAGAAAGATATGGCTTCCGCGATGTGCCCCTGAAGTGGTTCGAGTCTTATCTCTCTAAACGTAGACAGGTGGTCTACTCTAATGGTCTAACCTCTCAGGAGTCTTTGGTGGATTGTGGGGTACCACAGGGCTCTGTCTTAGGCCCCTTATTATTCCTGCTTTACGTGAATGATCTCGCACTACTGGATATTGCGGGTAGATTCACCTTTTTTGCAGATGATACCACCATTCTTTGGCATAATAAAGACACTCATCATTTGAATGCACTAATAGAAAATGACATCCTCAAAGTAAAGAAGTGGTGCGACGCCAATCTGTTGTCCTTCAATGTAAATAAAACCCACATTCTCACCTTTAAATGTTTGCTAAATCCTATTTCAATAGGTGACAAAAGTCTACACGAATCCTCTTTGACTAAATTCCTAGGGGTATATATTGATAATAAGTTGACGTTTAAGGAACATATCTCAAGCTTATGTACCAAACTAGCTAAAGGCTGTTATGCACTTAGAGTCATATCGAAGGAACTCGACCAGACCATGGCAAGAACAACATATTTTGCAGTTATAGAGACCCACCTGAGATATGAGATCTGCTACTGGGGGAACTCAGACAAAGCATCAATTAATAATGTATTTATGCTCCAAAAAAGAGCTGTCCGGTATATGTGTAGGGCTGGCTTCAGAGATTCATATCGGCCCTTATTCAAATCACATAGAATATTGACCCTTACCTGCATATTTATACTAGAGACGGCGTGTTTGATGTTTAAAAAACATAAGCTAAATAAAAACTCCATAAGAAATCCTCGCTTTCAGACTAGACAGATGGATAATATTGAGTTTTTAACGATACGCCTTAAGTGTAAAACTCATGCGATGATTTTGTAGTTTTAAGTGTACCTTAGTACTGTATAGTAGGCAGGCGTGGCCTTAAATGCATGTTTTTATTTTCATATTTTTTTAGTATTTGTTTATACAGATTAATCCTATCTCATCTCATTCTTTCAACTAATGTTTTACTTCCACATTTATACTTCACTTGTATACTTGTACTTTTATTTTGTTAATGTTTATTTATGACACTTTGTCAATAAGAAGCTATTCTTGGACAATAAAGTATTGATTGATTGATATATTGTGGATCGATCCTAATTAAATTAGAGTTCACCTTCAAGTCCCGCGCTTCTGGGGTTACTAATTAGTCTAAATTTATCTTCATTTGTATTTTAAACAAAACAATATACTCGTACCTAAAAAAAAGAATACCTATGAATAAATACTAATTATGTTGCATAGGCCGAGCTGCAGCAAATTATCAAACTAAAGACAACTGTCAACGACGTCTGACCTCACGTGCCTACCCATATCGGATCGCTCACGATAGTTAAGCCGACGCCCTATTTGAATATTGTACCCTATGTCGCTCCCACAATTATTACGAATCAACGATGCCTCATATCTTAAAATCCATCAAGCCGTTTAGGCTACAGTGCGTGCCAAAGAAATAGACATACATACATACACTCGAAAAATATTACCCTCCTTCTGGGGCAGTCGGGAAATAAAATAGGGTGCCTTTTTTATAAAATTGTATAACCCCATTGCAGATGCAGCACAACAAGCACTTGAAAATCCTCAAGTGAGCGAGACATCTACAGACTTTGCTTCTTCAATATCTCGAGCAGTACAGGGATTGAGTGCTAGCACTGAAGGCCTCCAGGCACCTCTGAATGAAGAAGACTTCATGAAAATGTTCACTGGAAGTGGAGCAGGACAAGAAAACGAAATCTTACCATTCATGCAAGGTAACATGACTTTATATGTGAATCAAAGTCTAAACATTCAAGATTAAGCTTTCTCTATGTTTGAGCAGTAACTTATTTTTGAGAAGATGAGTTTTTTTCGTTATTTGTAACAAGTATTTCCAGTGGCGGATTTGCAGTCTTGGCCGCCCTAGGCTGTATAGTACCTGCCGCCCCCTTCTCAACTCATCGTTTGGATATACACGATACAATTACAAGAATTTTTTTTTTATTATTATATTTTTTGCCATGCCATGCCTCCTAAAATCTAGCTGTCCTAGGCCAGGGCCTAGTCAGCTTTATGGGAAATCTGCCCTGAGTATTTCTCATTAACTACAGTAACGATTTATTTTTTCCACTCTCAGACATCTAATTCAATGGCAATAATTATTAACAAATAAGTATAACGTTTCTAGATCACAAAAATATGAGGATTCAGGCAATAAACCTCCCAAGCAACATTGGGCAGGGTCAGGTTATTTTATAATGAAGTTTTCAAAAATTTATGAGAATAATAAAAAATTTAAAAATCCCATTACCGTTTCAAAAAGAAATAAATTGCCTAAGTTGACCTGTTTCTTGAATAACTGCAAATATTGCATATTTATTTTTCAACACACTTTTCACTTAATGCAATATTATTATTATATAATTATTGCTTCACTATGAAAGTTCAACAAAATATCTCATTTTGAATATAACAAAATGGATAAAACTAATTATCATTAATGTTGAATATCAACCACATTTCAACAACTCAGGAAAGATCACTGTCCCAAAATTCAGTTAATAAATAATCTTTTATTAAAAATGAAAAAAAAACATTCTATCAAGAGAAAAGAGTAATCTCCAAAATGATTCTAAAATACAGGATTTTCTGATTTGTTGAAAATATAAACAGGATGTTCATAAAATCAGATGTGGAATCATCTGCGACTGAAAGATAAACTTTAGTCACTATCTTCCATCGTCAAGATAACCTCTTGTGGGGTATTCATGTTGAAAAGGGAAACATTCTCAATTAAATATTGATAGAAAGATTTTTCTGTGAATTGAAAAATCCACGATTAAAAGAAGTTATTTTTTGTGAATGTCTAACAGAAAACAACTACTTCCCGGCTAAAGCCACGCTGGACATTGAACTACATCTGATAGATATTCTGAAAAGGCCCTAACTCAAAAGAAAAAATCTGAAATTGAAAATTTTCATTCAGATAGTTATTTGATTTTCTATTCCAGTCTTAATTAAGAACTCATAAAGATGAATGAGGCAAAGAAGAATGTTTTCCAAAAGAGAGTACTCACCAGAAATCAGTCGTAACATTGACGCAGGAGAGACATCGCATTCACTAGGTCTTCAATACATTTTTGTCGATGAAAAATCTATTTCACGCTTCCACGATCATCAGGAAGACCGGAAGAAATGGGAAACACATTTTCAAGAAGCAATCTCACTTTGCAAAGATGGAAAAAGTTAGAATCATTTCTTTTGGAGAGACACTTTGAAATTAGTGTTTTCTGACATTAAAACCTGTCATGGGGTATGATAGATTGATTTGTTGAAAATATAAACAGGATGTTCATAAAATCAGATGTGGAATCATCTGCGACTGAAAGATAAACTTTAGTCACTATCTTCCATCGTCAAGATAACCTCTTGTGGGGTATTCATGTTGAAAAGGGAAACATTCTCAATTAAATATTGATAGAAAGATTTTTCTGTGAATTGAAAAATCAACGATTAAAAGAAGTTATTTTTTGTGAATGTCTAACAGAAAACAACTACTTCCGGCTAAAGCCACGCTGGACATTGAACTACATCTGATAGATATTCTAAAAGGCCCTAACTCAAAGAAAAATCTGAAATTGAAAATTTGCATTTTCATTCAGATAGTTATTTGATTTTCTATTCCAGTCTTAATTAAGAACTCATAAAGATGAATGAGGCAAAGAAGAATGTTTTCCAAAGAGAGTACTCACCAGAAATCATTTGTAACATTGGCCTTGGGAGAGACATCGCATTCACTAGGTCTTCAATACATTTTTGTGGACGAAAATCTATTTCAGCTTCCACGATCATCAGGAAGACCGGAAGAAATGGGAAACACATTTTCAAGAAGCAATCTCACTTTGCAAAGATGGAAAAAGTTAGAATCATTTCTTTTGGAGAGACACTTTGAAATTAGTGTTTTTTGACATTAAAACCTGTCATGGGGTATGACAGATTGATTTGTTGAAAATATAAACAGGATGTTCATAAAATCAGATGTGGAATCATCAAGATAACCTCTTGTGGGGTATTCATGTTGAAAAGGGAAACATTCTCAATTAAATATTGATAGAAAGATTTTTCTGTGAATTGAAAAATCCACGATTAAAAGAAGTTATTTTTTGTGAATGTCTAACAGAAAACAACTACTTCCCCGGCTAAAGCCACGCTGGACATTGAACTACCTGATAGATATTCTGAAAAGGCCCTTACTCAAAGAATTAATTGAATTCTTTTTTTTTTAATAACTTTTGAAATACTGACCTTAATTAAACGAAAATTGGTATTTAGAGATATTTTGAGGTGTTGAATTCGAACCTGATGTTATTATTGCTCTTATTCGTAGGGGGCGCCACCTACACGTCTTTTTCTTTTTTGAAGATTTATAACTTTTTTGAGCGTACTTCTAGCACATTTTTCAGTAAAAAAATCAATTCCTCTATCATATTTACGTAAAAAAGCTACCCTTGTTACAAGTCGCTATAAGCAACCGTTTTCTAGATATTTGGACTTCAAAATTTCAAGTCGATTATCTGATCATTGATGCGTGTTGAAGTTATTACCATTATTTTGCATTTTTCACAAGAATGCTTAGGAAATGAATTTGACGTTTAAGTAAATAGTTTTGGTAATTACATATTATGTGACAGTTAAACGTTTTGTAGAAGTTTCTGTAAGTTTTGAAACACTAATTTTGAAAAAATTGATTATTTGAACAATAATGCATTTCATTTATGGCCTTGCGGATGGCAATGCGCGCGAAGCAAGACATATTTACCAGGAACGATTTCCTAATCGAGTACTGCCTTCAGCTCCAACATTTACCAGTCTCCACCGTCGTTTGGCAGAAACAGGTAGCTTTAAGAGGGCAGCTGATATTATTGGAAGACCACGAGCAGTCCGATCCCCAGAATTGGAAGAAGCTGTTTTGAACGCTCTCAAGGAGAATCCAGAAACAAGTACAAGAATAATTGCTGAAGCTCTCAATTCTACTCAGTCCACAGTTTGGAGAATTATCCACGAACAACAATTTTATCCATACCATATTCAAAGGGTACAAGCTCTTTTGCCACGAGGCTTTCCCCAACACATTACTATGAGAAAATTCGCTGGAAATCCTCAATTTTTAAGATATGTATTCTTCACGGACGAGGCAAACTTCTCCCGAAATGCTATCGCAAACTTTCATAACAACCATGTTTGGGCTCTGGACAATCCGCACGCAGTTAGTGAAAGACATTATCAGTATCAATTTTCTGTAAATGTATGGGCGGCAATAATTGATAATTGCTTGATAGGTCCTTTCTTTCTTCCGTTCTGACTGAATGGCGCAACTTACAGAGACTTTTTAGAAAATGAATTGCCGGGACTACTTCAGAATGTACCATTAGAAATTCGTATCCTCATGTGGTTTATGCATGATGGGGCTCCGGCCCATTTTAGCGTTAAAGCCAGAGAATTCCTTAACACTGTCTATCCAAATCGATGGATCGGTAGGGGTGTAGAAGAACCTCACCAGGCGTGGGCACCAAGGTCCCCAGATCTAAACCCACTAGATTTTTATTTTTGGGGACATTTGAAGTCACTAGTTTATAAAACTCCAGTAGCGAACGAGGAAGATCTACGAAACCGAATAGTAGACGCCTGTGAAACAATAAGAAACACACCAATAATTTTTGAGTGGGTATGAGATTCAATGACTAGAAGATTGAACCTGTATCTTTGTTATGAAAGTTTGTGATAGCATTTCGGGAGAAGTTTGCCTCGTCCGTGAAGAGTACATATCTTAAAAATTGAGGATTTCCAGCCAATTTTCTCAAAGACCACTGACACATAGTAATGCGTTGGGGAAAGTCTCGTGGCAAAAGAGCCTGTACCCCTTGAATATGGTATGGATAAAATTGTTGATCGTGGATAATTCTCCAAACTGTGGACCGAGTAGAATTGAGAGCTTCAGCAATTATTCTTGTACTTGTTTCTGGATTCTCCTCGAGAGCGTTCAAAACAGCTTCTTCCAATTCTGGGGTTTGGACTGCTCGTGGTCTTCCAATAATATCAGCTGCCCTCTTAAAACTACCTGTTTCTACCAAACGACGGCGGAGACTGGTAAATGTTGGAGCTGAAGGCAG
The DNA here is from genome assembly GCA_018342105.1 of Gonioctena quinquepunctata. Classification (NCBI taxonomy): domain Eukaryota; kingdom Metazoa; phylum Arthropoda; class Insecta; order Coleoptera; family Chrysomelidae; genus Gonioctena; species Gonioctena quinquepunctata. Next base: position 44,918 of record JAFIRS010004062.1, read on the forward strand.
TACTCGATAAGGAAATCGCTCCTGGTAAATACGTCTTGCTTCGCGCGCATATCCATCTACAAGGCCATAAACGAAATGCATATCGGCTAAATAAGCATTATCGTTTAAACAATCCTTTTTTTCAAAATTAGTGTTTTAAAACTTACAGAAACTTCAACAAAACAACAAAACATTTCCTAAGCATTCTTGTGAAAAATGCAAATTAATGGTAATAATTATTATTTTGTATTATTATTTCTATTACTATCATTGTTATAATTTATTTTCTGTAAAAATGGCTTATTGAATAAACGTTCTTATTATTATTAATGGTAATAACTTCAAAACGCATCGATTATCAAATAATCGACTTGAAATTTTCAAGTCCAAATATCTAGAAAACGATTGACATAGCTACTTGTAACAAGGGTAGCTTTTTCACGCAGATATGATAGAGGAATTGATTTTATTACTGAACAATGTGCTAGAAGTACGCTCAAAAACGTTATGAATCTTCAAAAAAGAAAAAGACGTGTAGGTAGCGCCCCCTACGAGTAAGAGCAATAATAACATCAGGTTTGAATTCGACATCTCAAAATACCTCTAAATACCAATTTTCGTTCAATTAAGGTCAGTAAAAAAAACTAAAATAAAAATAAAACGTTAACACCCTGTATCTTGGAAACGATGCGTTTCCGGACATACATTTATTTGGACAATTCATATTAGAATATTGATTAGAATCACCTCCTGAAGTTTGTCAAAGTACTTTTGAATCATCCTGTATACCCAGTGCGTTTCTGATTAGGGGAACGGCTACCCTGTAATTATCCTATCCATGGGTAATTACGTTATTTGTACTGCAGGAAAACCATCGCCAAACATAAAAAGCAATATATCCTCTATTCAGCACTGGAAGTTCAAATACTATGAAAAGATGGAATTAAAAAAATATTGGTATTGGTTTCTCAAAGTTTGTAGTAGCGAAATTTTTTTTTTTTCAAGAATCTTTTTTGTATTTAAATACTGAGAAATACTGTATTCAATATTTTAAGATAGAAAAATTGCATGACAAGTTATTCTGAATGTACCAGAAACACTGATGAAAAAGAGAAGTAAAATTCCCATCTTGTTTAAAAATATACTGACAATTATCAATCAACATAAATCTTCAAATTAGTCTGGTTTTAAATGGAAACAGATACTCCTTCATTCTACTACATACATAAACTACACTTTGAAGGAAATGTTATTACTTGAAGAGCATATTTAATGTGTACACTAATTTTGGCCAAATTGTCATTCAAAAAACTTGCAAAATTGTAGAAAAGATTATCTTCCAGTTCTGTATGCTATATGTTTTTGGAAATGCAGCATATGTGCTGAAATATCTTGAAAACCTACTTTTAGCAAATTGTTTCTGGTTCGTAATAAAATATTTTCTGCCCTAGTGACTGGGTATATATTATTGCATAATTCGATACATTTATCATCGATCCATTTCTGGTAATTTCAAGGCATTACAGATGTTCCCCATGTTATTCATATGAAGCTTAGTTTAGAAAAGTTTTTGGGGGAAAAACGAGTCATTTTCATTTTTCATTCTTTTTCATCATTCAGGTCTGTTGGTTGTTTGTTATGTAAGGTTAAAGAGGAAAAAAGTTGTTCAGAATAGAAGCATAAAGCAATTTTTCGTCATCAGTTTTTTTGTTGTTCAGAAAGCAGAAGGAATAGAAAATAACAGTTTCATACATTTTTTTCATGTGCCATTCTAAAATCATTGATATTAAAATGTCAGACTTGCCATAATTCTAATACCTTGCAGTGCTGTAATTATTGTATCTTGGTCGCCGATGTTTTGTGGAAATTATCCTGTCTTCGATTTTCAGAAATAGTTTAAGAACTGGGGATATTATAACTGAAAAAGTCTTTTCATTTTTTCTAATGTATCCAACCCCATTCAAAGGACCTAAGGAGGTTTTATTTTATTGCTTTCTGCAGATTTTTTGTAATTATAAATTTTATTTTTTAATGAAGGAAATAAATTTTCTGTTATTATCTAAAATTTGGTATTATTCAATTAATATTTTTTATTCCAGGTATGATGCAAGGGTTGTTATCTAAAGAAGTACTAGGGCCCAGTTTAGAAGATTTTGTACAGAAATTACCAGAATACATAGATAAAAATAAAGATACATTGGACAAAAAAGATATTGAACGCTATGAAAACCAGAAGAAACTCATGGAAGATGTTCTTGTGGTATTGAATGAAGAAAAAGATACTGACAGTAATGATGTGAAAAAAGAAAGATTTGGCAAAGTTTTGGGGCTGATGCAAAAGGTGAGTTCATTCCATTTTATGAAAAGATAACTTATATTTCCATTTTCAGCTTCAAGATTATGGTCAACCTCCCTCAGAACTAGTAGGGGATTTAGAAACTCCTTTTAATTTTGACCCTCAAGGGAATCCCCTCAATCTTGGAAACAATGCTAGTGCCAATCCTGAATGTAGTATAATGTAAAATGAATGCCATATTCTTCTCACTTTGACAACAGGATACATGAAATCAGATGATGCTTTTTCTGGGAGAAATAGTTAAGCTCAAACATTTTATTATTAAGAGTTTGTTGGTGGAGTTGTCGGTATATTGTTTTCGTAGTATATTGCAGGTTTTGTTGTAAAACTTATGTTAATGATCATTTTTGTTATTCCTTGAAAATATTTATTATACATCTAAATGTAGATTGTGTTATTACTATGTAGAACCTCTATACATTCCTGTGAATAATACCTCACTCAAGAGCTTCGACATTTATTTTTTATCATTAATATTAGTCTGGATAAAGAGGTGATTTTCTCTTAATACAAAAATCCACAAATCAAGTTTCTTATTATCAGAATCAGCAATTATAATACTAATTGGTGCTTACATGAAAAGATGAGTTTTTAAAACCGAACAAATTTACCAATATCAAGCTGAGTACAGTAGCGGCATTAGGGTAGGGCGCGGTTGGGCGATCGCCCAGGGCGCCGGATAAAAGGGGCGCCTGCGGCGCCCTTTTGTAGCCTATCACTCATAGTTCAAGGTCTACTAACTCGTAAATTCCCTAAATTAAGCGAAAAAATCTTAATGTTGGCAACACTTAAATGGAACGCAGTATTCTTCAATCTGTTCGATCGGAGCACTGCATGCAGTTCATTTTACCGGGAATCCCCAATCATAGATAAACACATTGTCTATTTCTTTTTAACATTTTAGTTAAAAAGAGTTGGCGTTATTTTTAGCGAAGCGGAACAAACTCAGCTCATTCATAAAATTGGAAGTACAAAACAGTTATTCGAATTATTTTAAAACAAACAAACGTGACGTGGTAATCAGATGGTCCATGCTACGTTGCGAAGGTAATGTTCGTCACTTTTCGTTTCTACAACCGAATGACATCTAAAAAGTTGTATAAATAGTGTAAAAGTTTTTGTATAATAGTGTTACAAAAATTGATCATTACAAAATGTCTGAACACGTTGATTATATCAAAAAGAAACCGTCTGGGTCAAAATATAGAAAACGGAAAGCAGAAAAAGAGAATGAATTTCAAAGAACAAAAAAGTTCATGAATATAGATAAATATATCACAACAAAAAATGAAGATGCCATCTACATCTGGAATGGAAATGAATGTATCGATAGCGGAGCCGCCTCTATCTGATAAGTCAAATCAGATGATTGGAGATTGTGTTGAAGAGATTGTGGACAAAGTTTCCCAAAGTGAGGTGACAAGTTGTGATACAATTACAAATGCTGCTCAGGATGACTCCATTGGTGATGTACAACAAATACAAATTCTAGATGACGTTAGTACTGTTGTCCTGAATATATCAGATCCAGCCACTTGGCCAGTCACTCGAAATAGCAAAATTATTGATCATATAATTTACTAGTGGCCCAGTGCAAACTCACATTGATAATTATCCGAAGAATGATACAGGCCGACATTTCTCTAATTCTCATTTCACAAAAAAACTTGCAAACAATGAAACAATTCAGCGTCGTTGGTTAATTTACTCCGTTTCTAAGGATCGAGTTTATTATTTTTGTTGTCGACTATTTGATAGTAGCTCAACGTCGAACTTAGTATCTGAAGGGCATAACAACTGGAAACACTTGTCTGAAATGTTAAAAATTCATGAAAATAGCACTTCCCATAAGAAGTTTTACCTTTCATGGATTGATGCTGAACTACGATTGAAAACAGGAAAAACAATAGATTGCCAAGAGCAACATTTGATTAGAAAGGAAACTACAAGATGGAATAAAGTTTTGTCTAGATTGATGCATATTACACTTTATTTAGCTGAAAACAATATGGCGTTCAGAGGTACTTCCGAAAAAACTATATACGCCAACGCCAAATAACGGAAAGTTCTTAGGCTTAGTACAACTACTAGCCAAATTTGATCTAGTCATGCAGGAGCACTTGCGATTAGCTATGAATGGTGATATTTCAGACCACTACTGTGGAAAAGACATTCAAAATGAATTAATAGAGCTGATGGGTGAAAAAGTGAAGTCAGAAATCATATCACATGCAAAGAAATCAAAATATTATTCTATTATAGCTGACTGTACTCCAGACATTAGTCATGTAGAACAACTTTCGCTGACATTACGATTTGTTGATTTAGCAGAAAATAAAATATTAGTAAAAGAGCATTTTTTGGAATTTATACCTGTCAATGAGTCAACTGGTGAAAGACTGACTGAAGTTATTATTAAAGTTTTAAATAAATACGGACTGGAATTGAACGATTGTAGGGGTCAGGGTTATGACAACGGGGCGAATATGAAAGGAAAAAATATTGGGGTTCAAAGGAGAATTCTCAACATAAACCCCTTAGCTGTTTATGTACCGTGTGGCTGTCATAGCTACAATCTAGTACTGTGCGATGCCGCTAAGTCGTGCGTAAAATCAGTCACTTTGTTTGGGATACTTCAGAGGTTGTTCACATTGTTTTCAGCTTCTGTTCATCGATGGAAAATTCTAACCGATCACTTGGGACTATATACTATAAAAAAGCTCAGTGACACACGTTGGGAAGCAAGAATAAGCAGTGTTAAAGCAGTCCGTTATCAAATTAGTGCCATCCATGATGCTTTAATTACTTTGGCCATTGAAACTCAGAAAACTGATGTTCAAGTGTCTCATGAGGCTACTACTCTAGCCGAACAGCTAAAAGATTTCAGATTCATAGTTTCATTGGTTGTTTGGTATGACATATTTTTTCAAATAAATATCCTAAGTAAATCTCTACAATCAACAGACGGATTTCGGTAAATGTACAGAAAGGTTGAAAAAATGCTGCAATTTCTTGGAAGACTATAGAAATACAGGCTTTAAAAGCGCTATTTTAACTGCAAATGAATTGGCCGAAGAACTAGAAATGTAACCTGTTTTTAGAGCTACAACAAGAATTCGATATGTTAAACGTCAAGCTGGTGAAATTGCACGAGATGACCCTATAACTTTTCCAGAAAAAAAAATTGAGGTTGAATTTTTTAACTGTCTTTTGGACACCACATTAATTTCAGTCAATGAAAGGTTCGAACAGTTAAATGAGTACTCGGAGTGTTGGTCTTTTTTATACAATATTAAACAGATTCCGGAAAAACCCGACCTTGTCAAACTCTGGTGATCTCCAATTAATATTAACTGAAGACTCTAAATCAAACATAGATGGTTGTATGTTGTGTGATGAACTCGTAAGTCTGAAATCGTTTTTGCCTGATCAGAATAGGGTTACTCCTATTTTTGTTTTAAATTTCATCAAAGATCGCAACTTACAAGAACTGTATCCAAATGTATGGATAGCATTGCGAATATTATTGACTATACCTCTAACGGTTGCTAGTGGGGAGAAGAGTTTTTCAAAGCTGAAGCTGATAAAAACCTATCTTCGATCAACAATATCTCAATCTAGATTGACAAACTTAGCAACTTTGGCAATTGAAAACGAAATTGCTGAAAACATCGACTTTGATAACCTTATAAAAGAGTTCGCTGATAGAAAGGCCAGAAAAGTAAAATTTTAATAGTTTTTTTCTAATAAACGGTTATTTTTTATAATAAATAATTATTTCTTTTAATACATGGTTATTTCATTATATCCTTTCCCTTTTTTAGTATGGGTTTAAATTGTAGTTGGGGGGCGCCGTAGAAATCTCGCCCAGGGCGCTGGTAGTGTTAACCGGCACTGGCTGAGTACTAAATTACCAGCGAAAAGCTGAAACCAAAAAACAAAGGTAGAAACATTTGTAGGAGGCCTATCTGCTTATAATAGAAAACCTGCGACGTTTATGACAAAGGTTACCAGCTAACATTAACCGGGACACTCTGGTTCTCTCCGCCTGGGCAGAGGGCAAACGCCTTAGGTCGCCCTGCGCCCGCACATGCTTGCATTGGCGGGCAGGATGGTCGGCTCGCTTGACAACCCACTCCCTATGACCCCAGCCCTCGTGCCGAGTCTCACCAGGGCCCGAAGGGGGATCAGCGTGGGATGTACTTCAGGGGGGGAATGCTCTACAATGTATTGTATTTACCTAATTGAATGTGAAGCAAGCATATACCAACCTCATAGAATGTATATAGATAATTTACAAATAAACTCAATTTGAATTTGGTGCTTGTACATGAAAAATACTGTTTTGTTAAAATGAACTATGCTGTTTATGAGAATCATAATAACTGAAAATAAGAAAATTTCACTTTCAGACATTACTTGTTATAAATATATTCTAAATTTATTTATATTCAATTATTTATTATTCAGCTCTAAAAGTGTGTGATTGTACATTTTTTTCCAATAACAAAATATATCTTCCTGTAAAAAATAGCAGCTATTGTTTAAGCTAAAGATAGCTGGTCAATAATCAACGAACTCAGAGGAAAAAATATGTACGCAAACACAACAGATACATCCTTGAATCCCGACCTTCTAAACAGCTATTTCTGCTCCATCTCTAAAAAACTCGGTCAAAACATTGCACCTCCTCATGATCCCCTAGAATATCTCGTAGAAAATACTTTTTCATTACACAACACCAGTATAAATTAATTGAAAGAAGTGATTGGAAACATAAAAAATAAGAAAGCATCTGGCATTGATGAAATTTCTATAAAAATTTTCGAAAGTCTTCCCGAGACTGCGCTCAATATTCTTGTTGAACTGATTAACAACTCCTTCTCACAAGGAACATTTCCATCATTTCTCGAAACCTCGGTTGTTATTCCTCTCCATAAAGGCGGCAACAATGAAGATCCAGCAAACTTTAGGCCCATATCGCTCATTCCAACCTTGGCAAAAATAATTGAGAAACTGCATATTGCACACATCAACAAAAAATTGGCATCAGGCTGTTACGCACTGAGAAACGTCTCTAAGGAACTGGGGTTTGCTGCAGCGAAGGTGGTGTACTATGCCTTAATAGACTCTCATTTGAGGTATGGTATACCCTTTTGGGGTGTTTGAGGTAAACAACTTATGCAGTCGGTTTTTGTCTTGCAGAAAAGGGAACATAGAATCCTTACGGTTATTTCAATATTCATATTGGAAACCGTATCGATTATACATAAAAATAGGGAGAACTATGAATCTACAGCCACATACCACACAAGGCGGTCAAACGAACTGAATCTACCAATTCCAAAAACCTGTTTTGTTCAAAACTCGTTGATATATAATGGAATCAGGATGTACAATAAACTTCCCACTGAAATCAAAGAGACTTCTTTTATCATAAACAGAAAAAAATGTGAAAAACTATTAAGTGATAAAGCCTATTGTAACGAACCTAGGCCGGACCTGTCGCCTCACGCGTTGCCATCGACAACGATGAGGTCATCCCCGGAGATATTCGAGAACAATCCAGTCACGCCGCGGCAAATAACAACGGTCGATATTGGAAATAACTGGAACATGCTGGGCACCAACCGCCAGAATTGGAAACATCGAGAATGCTGTATCGGAGATAAATAGATAGCCCTCAAGAGGGAATGGGGAGTCGGAACGAGCCCATACGATCGAGCTATACAGTGGCGTAGTAATATAAATTAAGTTGTAGATTAAGTGTGAAATAAATTAGTAAAACCAAGTTAAGTTTATTTACGTTACAATTGGTGTCGGAAGTGAGATTTTGAAAATAAACAAGTGATCGTGGAGTGGATAGTCAGAAAAATAAATTGATAGACCTTTTTGTACGCCCAAAATAGACAGTGGCCCGGTTTTCGCGAAGTGGACAATTGTGCGTGGGAATATAAACTGATACACTGTTCGCGTGAAACAGACAATAGACTGGTGGCCCGTGGAAAAGAATTCGCGAAGTGAATTTTTAACAAACTGATAAACTTTTCGTGTAAAACAGACTGATACCTCGTCAAAGACAAAATGTGTTCAAGAAAAGTGCGCCTTGCGGATTTGAAGGTAGCGGAATTGAAACAGGAATTGGAGGAAAGGGAACTAGAAACAACGGGTAAAAAGCAAGTACTCCAGGAAAGACTTGCAGAAGGACTTATACAAGAAGGTGAGGACCCCGAAACATTTTTATTCGAAGTTCCCGGAGGTGATTTGAGTTTGGTAATGAATAAACTCGAAGAAACTACTAAATCCGTGAAAGAAGAACTGCAACAAAATTCGAGGACTTTGGAAGAAAATGCTAGAAATCTGGAAGAGAAGCTTGAAGAAAATTCTAGAAATCTGGAAGAGAAGCTTGAAGAAAATTCTAGAAATCTGGAAGAGAAGCTTCAAGAAAATTCTATAAATCTGGAAGAGAAGCTTCAAGAAAAATTCAAGAAGCCTGGAAGAGAAGCTTCAAGAAAATTCTAGAAATCTGGAAGAGAAGCTTCTAGAAAATTCAAGAAGCCTGGAAGAAAATGCAAGAAGCCTGGAAGAGAAGTTCCTGGAAAACACAGAAGGCCTAAAAAAAGAATTGTGTGGTGTGGCTAATTTTCTAGAAGAAAGAATGGGAACCGTTGAGACAGAGATAGATAAAATTAGGGAGCAAATGAACACGGAGATAGATAAAATCAAAGATGGGGTCGAGGCAGAAATGGACAAAATAAAGGAAACGATCAGTAAGCTGGAAAAACGAATTAATAGTGCGCCCTCCACAGAGATGGTTAACGAAAATGCAATGCTGGACTTGAGTTTGAACTTGGATAAAGTTCAAGAGGGTATAAAAGATGTCAAGGTCATTTCAGAAATAGGGAAGCTTTCCATGAAGCCGCCTCAGTTCGACGGAAAAACTCCATGGGCAAATTACCGCCGGCAGTTTGAAGCAGCGGCCAAAGCAAACGGATGGAATGCAGGGAAAGAGCTGTAGCACTGACACTTGCATTACGTCGAGAAGCGCCAAAGATTCTACAAACTCTCACCGCCCAAGAACAGGAGGACTATGATCAGCTGATTAAACATCTAGAATTACGATATGGCCACGCCCATTTGGAACACGTATACCACTCCCAGCTGAAAAATCGCTGCAAAAAATCGGGCGAATCCTTACAAGAATTCGAAACTGACATTGCACGCTTGGTTCGTCTCGCATATCCAGCCACACCAGAAAATGTAATGGAGCGACTAGCGGTTCAAGCATTCCTGGATGGACTCCGTGACCAAGAAACCAGACACTAGCCCGTCCAACACATCTCGTAGACGCACTGGCACGCGCTTTGGAATTCGAGGCAGCGAAACAATCTTGCAAAAGCCAGAGTAAAGTCCGAATGATTGAGGAAGACTCACAGGAGCCTGCTAATTTGGAAGCTGCCATAAGGAAAGTGATTAAGGAAGTGTTCCCTGAGAAAAGACAGATAAGATGCTAGAATTGTGGCAAAATTGGACATGTGCATAGCAAATGTCCAACATTCGAAAACACGACTCGGATGCAGGAAAACTAAAGAAGGTCGACGAGAAGGGGCAATCGTCGGCCTGTGTCCAGCAAGCCCCGGTTAACAACGCATATGTTGCTATCCTGCTACGACAGAACAGAGGTGTTTTCGTAGACGGTCTCATCAATAACGAGCCTTGCACCATGCTGCTAGATACAGGTGCGACTAGGACAATTCTCGGACCTTCCTTTGCCAGAACACCGGAACGAATTGAACCGACAACTTGGAAGCTACGCACAGCAACAGGGGAGCCAGCTACTGTATATGGCGAGCTACCGATTGAAATAATTTTGGGCAGCACTAAAGTGAAACATCAGGCACTTGTGCGGACATCGAAGACGATGCAATCATCGGAATGGACATCATGAATTCCAGAGGGTTTGAATTGGATTTCAAAGACGGCGTCCTACGTGTCAACGGAGAAGAGCTGGTACTTCATGGGAGAAGTGAAGAGTTGATCCGTGTGCTGTTGGCTGAAGATGTAAGCGTACCTGAGAGGGCTGAAACCATTCTGGAGGCTCGCCTGGACGGGAGTGCGAGCAGTGGAGACGTGGTGATGTTCGAGCCCAAACTTCATGATGAGAAAATTGGACGAGGGATTGCCCTAGGGAAAACCCTGTTACGTGCTGAAAAATTTGTGCCGGGCACTGCTCGTCAGTTTCATCTGTGATCCGGGCGTACGAGTACGATTAGCCAACCCAACAACTTGCCCACAGAACTAGAAAAATTAGTTGCCATCTCTTCCAAAGACATAAAACCAGCTCAACAGCCCAAACTAAGAGATTTAGTCAAAAAGTACCAAGACATCTTCGATACCGGACAAGGAAAAGGGGGTCGAACTAATGTGGTCCAGCACAAGATTGATACTGGGGGTGCCCGACCGATCCGGCAATCAGCAAGAAGACTTCCTCTTGCCAAGAAGGAAGAGGCTGACAAAATAGAATAGAATAGAATAGAATAGAATAGTACTTTATTGATCCATAAAAAACCAGGTACATGGTATTGGATAAGTCAAGAATTATGATAAATTTAATATGTAGATGTATAAAACAATAGGATACGATACAGTTAAATAAATAAATAAAATAATGCACAAGATACGAATGTCAACTCACTGCTACAAGAACACATGACCCTAAATATAATATGTATACCCATATAAAAAATTTAAAAAAAAAGATTCGAGAGGTGAGAAATTAGACTATGGCTACCAACTAATTCTAATTAATAGGTTCCAATATGTGGGAATCATCAAAGTACTCTTGTAATGTATAATAAGCTTTTGAATATAACAGATGTTTGAGGTTTGTTTTGAACCTATCGAAAGCAATGCAACTCCTGATGGAGACAGGGAGCTTGTTGTATATTTTGCTGCTAGCATAAGTTGGCGATTTTTCAAAAGTGGATGTTTTGTGGATCGTGGTCAATAAATTAGCGCCATTTCTTGTTTTGTATTGGTGATGAGTATTATTTTTTTCTAATTTATGTTCATTCTTTTTAATATATAAGCAACACTTGAGTATAAAAATGCAGCAGACGGTCAGTATTTTCTTATTTATGAATGTCTCTCTGCATGAATCGTGGTTTCAAATTAAACATCAATCTGATAATTCGCTTCTGGGCTATGAATATCCTATTTATCTCCGTTGCATTTCCCCATAGTATGATGTGGAATGATAAGGCTGAGTAGACAAGTGCATAGTATACTTGAATCAAGATGCTTTCATGGAGCTCATATTTTAATTGATTGATGGCAAAGTATGACTTAGAAAGTTTATTAGATGTTAGTTCGATGTGTTTAGACCATGAAAGTGATTCGTCAATTGTCACACCAAGAAACTTTGTGAAATGGTGGATCTGAATGAATTCATTACGCAACTCCATATTTTTGTTAAAAAATATGATTTTGGTTTTATGGGGATTTAACATAAGTTTGTTTGAGTTGCAATATGTTGTCATTTCCTGAATTGCTTGTTCAATAGCCTCAGACATGTCTCCCATGGTAGGCTCGGCTATTCCTAAAGTTGTATCATCAGCAAAATTAATCAAGTGGAAACGTTTACTGATGTTCATTGGAAGATCATTGAGAAAAGAGAAGAAAGATCAGTGGACCAAGAATTGAGCCTTGCGCCACCCCAGTATTCATCGTAAATTCATCTGATTCTACCCCATTCATTTTCACAAATATTTTCCTGTTGCATAAAAATGATTTGATTAGTTCCAATACATTCCCTCTAATACCAATATTATACAACTTAGAGGCCACAAAGTCTTTATCAATAGAGTCGAATGCTTTCGACAGGTCGAAGAAAATTCCCGAAACATATTTCTTATCATCAATTGCTTTATATAGATAGTCTGCAATAGAGTGGTTGCAGTACATGGGTCTATTCTCTCAAGTATTTTTGAAAATATACTGAGGAGACTGATGGGTCTATAGTTGTCAATGTCAGATTTGTCTCCACTTTTATGTACAGTGATAATTTTACTGAGTTTCAGAATAGTTGGAAATTCACCGTTCACAATGCATAAGTTAATAAGAGATGTTAAGGGGTCAGTTATACTATCACAGACTTCTTTCACAACTTTCACTAGCACATCATCTGGACCAGTTGACATGGTATTCTTCAGGTTACGAATTATTGATTTTATTTCTTCGGTCGTGGCTGGTTCGAAAAAAAAGGTATGAGGGAGTATTTCTCCAGTTGTACATATTTGAGATCTGTCGGATCCGAAGTGTTCCTTCATTTTTCCTCGATTATACTTGAAATATTCTCCAAAGCAGTTTGCTGCTATTTCAGGATCCATAACTTCAACATTATTTATGTTGAGGTGAACATCCCTTGTTTGATTTTGTTATCAGCACTACATATATTTTCATTCAGTTTTTCTCTCTTTGCATTTCTTAACGACTTACGATAATTTTCTTGTTTTATTATTTATACTTCCCTTTTGGTTTACTCTCTCGATTTGTTTGATTTTGTTATCAGCACACTATATTTTATTCAGTTTTCTCTCTTTGCATTTCTTAACGACTTACGATAATTTTTCCTTTTTATTTTATAAATCCTTTCCAAACAGGTGCTGCTAGATTGCCTATACATATGGAAAGCATTGTCCAGATCATTTTTTTCCTGTTTCAACTCATCCGTGTACCACTTGGTATTTGGACGCATTGCTGTGTTAGGCATTAGTGGGCACGACTCGTTATATGCCTGTTTGAATTGATTAATAAATATTTCAAAATTGGTGGATGGTGAGATTTCATTATCTATGTTCCATATTATATCATTCAATTTTGTTTTGAGGAGAGTGGTGTTTTTTTTAGAAACTTTTCGATGCTTTTTTGTTGGCTCTGTTTTGTTTTAGGTCCTATGTCATTGTAGTTATAGAATAATGTGACTGCTAGGTGGTCCGATAGGTGCGGATTAAAATTGACTGGGTGCATTGGTACTGATCTAAATTGGAAATGATGTAATCAATTCAACTAATGGAAGTTTTGTTGTTTTTGTCGGTTGCACATTCTTGTTGGTGACGTTAACATATTCCGGCATTCACATGAGTCCATCATGTCTTTCAATAATTTGTAGTTAGTATTATTCTCATTCAAAAATCGATATTTAGGTCGCCACAAATTATGATTTTATGGGTTATTATGAGTTGCTAAGAGTGGATGACATGTATTCAACAAATTTTCTGCACATCCATTGGTGGCCTGTAGGTGCAGAGCAGACATATTTTTTCGTCTAGAAGTATTTCTACCATACAACATTCAAATTCCATTTCCATTGAGTGCTTACTCGGTATTGTTCTACATTTCAGAGCTATGTTTTTTCTCACGAAAATAGCTGTACCTCCATGTTTTCTTGACTGTCTACAGAAGAATGACATCAATTTGTATGGGAATATTTACTAAAGTTATATTTGACTCGTTCATCCAGTGTTCGCTGAGGCATAAAAGTCGATATTTTTTGCATTGCTACCTCTTCTATTTGACTGATTTTTTTTTTGATAAGGATTGGATGTTGATGTGTACTATAGTTAATTGTCTAGTTATTGGGCCGCAATTTTGTACTTGACTGTCACTAAAATAATAGACTGTTGTCCAAGTTCCATCACTTCTGTTGCAATTGATGTGTTTGGACACAATACATCAGGTGTTGTATTTTCAAGAACAGTAGATGTTGCAATTTGATTTAATCGTGGGTTTATATGATTAGTATCAGATGTGAAGTCTTCCTTCGATTTAATCTCTGTTGCTATTTGGGTTTTCCCATCACTCGTACTATCTTTGCTTGAGTGATCAAGGTTTAATTTCACCAATTTGGTAATACGTGTGGTGATGTATGCCAAGAGGCTTTACTCAGTAAGTATATACAAGTGTTTTTAATAAATTGCTATTTCTAAGATGTGTCATGTTTAAATAATTATTACATTCAAAAACTTTCACTGACTATTGTATCTGTAGAATTCTTTAGATAGAAATAAGTTGTTTTCATAGATGAGTTTATTCCTTCTCAGTTATGAGTGAGGTGGGGCTCAGTAATTATAATAGTATTTGTATGTGCTACATTGTAAGTGAACATTTCAATTTTTCTAGTATTAATTTCGCATTTATTCGGCCAGATAATTAGCCAGTCATTTTTAGAGAAATTTTTGGTACTCACTATTGCTGTCTTCAGTAATTCGTCAATGTTTGCATGTTTTTTTATTATGGATTCAGCTGAAAATTGTTCATTTTGTTTTGTGAGGTATGAAGCTATATTATTTCCATGATAGTTCGATACAAGGGTATTTTTTTCTGAAGTATGGGATTATTTTCCAAGGTGTCCTTAGTTTTTGAATTTGTAGTATAACCTTCTTTTGGATTTGCTGTTGATTCCTGGGACATTTTTTGTCATTATTAATTTTCTCATTTGTAGACCTGTCTCCGCCACTGGCTTGATCGATTGGATGAAATTCAGTTGAGGTCCTTTATGACTCATTTTAGTTCTTGTTTGTGTATTAGCTGTTTTGTCTGCTTCACTTTTCTTGGACTTCTTTTGCAGGTGCCTGATTTTATCCTCCTAATTCAACAATGGTGTTTTGTGACTTTCTAATAGGGCATTCATTTCAGATTCCATGTCAATTGCTTGCTGCATGAACGTACTATTTTTTTTTTTCAACTTTTCTATATAGTTACTTTTCATTACATTTTCATCTGTTAACTCACTTATGGTATTCTCAAAATACTAGTCTGTTCTTCTTGTTCACTAATGTCCTTTTTACAACAGATTATTTTATTTTCTTCTACTATGGTAATTTTTTCTTATTGGCCAGTAGGCAGCTTTTATGGAAAACACTATGACATTGGGTACACATAATGCACAAACGGCTTAGTTCTACAGCATTTATAACTAATATTTGGAGCACTGAGAAGTGTGTTTCCACCATGGTTCCCAATATGCTTGACTATGTTGAATAATATGCGCACGCCACTGGAGGGTTATTTATCACTTTTATTTTTAAGCCAGGTACATATTTTTTGTTCCTGAATCACTTCGCCTTTTTCCCATCAGCCTCCAGTTTTTTTTCTAGCACAAAAATACACTAGAGTTGGATTGTAAACAATATCAGATTGATTAATTTACGAAATTGATCCACTTTCAATTGTTGGTTTTCAGTCAGCGATATGGGAAAAGAAGGAGTTATCGAACCATCTGACAGTCCCTGGTCCTCTCCAGTCGTACTGGTGAAGAAAAAGGATGGATCGACACGCTTTTGTGTAGACTATCGCCAACTTAATAATATCACGAAGAAAGACAGTTACCCTCTCCCGAGAATAGATGACACCCTGGACACGTTGGCTGGTTCCACGATTTTCTCGACACTTGATCTGAAGAGTGGATACTGGCAAGTAGAACTCGCTCAGGAAGATCGAGAAAAGACTGCTTTTACCATCGGCTCAGGATTGTGGCAGTTCACCCTTATGCCATTCGGGCTCTGTAATGCTCCCGCCACATTCGAAAGATTGATGGAGACAGTGCTGAAGGGACTCTCGTGGAACACGTGTCTAGTGTATCTCGACGACATAATTGTGGTCGGCAGATCGTTCGAGGACCACGTGAAAAACTTGGAGGAAGTATTCCTGCGGTTGAGGAACTCCGGATTGAAGCTGAGCCCTAAGAAATGCCATCTGTTCCAAAAAGAAGTACGATACCTCGGCCACGTTGTCTCTGCGGAAGGAGTAGCAGTGGATGACCAGAAGATCAAAGCTGTTGCCCATCCCAAAAGACATTCACCAACTTCGAAGTTTCCTTGGTTTATGCACATACTATCGTCGATATGTGCTGGGATTCGCCAACATCGCTAAACCACTGACCAGGCTCAACGGAAGGCCAAACAAAGTTCCAGTGGTCCGAAGAATGTCAAGATTCATTCAGGAAGCTGAAAGGAGCTTTGATCAACGCACCTATACTGACCTATCCCCTACCCAAAGGGAAATTCATTTTGGATACGGACGCCAGCAACGTGGGACTTGGAGCTGTCCTATCTCAGATCCAGGAGGGACAGGAGAAGGTCATTGGTTATTTCAGCAAGACGCTTAGCAAACCAGAGCGCAATTACTGTGTCACCAGGCGAGAGCTGTTAGCTGTTGTAAAGGGAGTGGAGCACTTCTACAAGTACGTGTATGGAAGAAGATTCCTGTTGAGAACTGACCATGCAGCTCTCAAATGGCTCTTACAGTTCAAAATCCTGAGGGTCAAGTAGCACGTTGGATCGAGACTCCAAGAATTCGATTTCGAGATCGAACATCGAGCCGGAACTAGCCATAAGAATGCAGATGCCTTGTCGCGAAGACCATGTCCAGATGATTGCTCACATTGCCGACGAGCAGACGAGAAAGAAGCAACACTTTGTAGAACCGCGGCAATGGATGACAACTGGAATGACAGCAAGATCCAGAAAGACCAAAGAAAGACCCGACCTTGGCTTAGTCGTCAGCTGGAAGAAGGGCAATCGAAGACCATCATGGCAGGAAGTCGCAGGTTACTCGCCGGCTGTTAAGTCCTATTGGGCACAATGGAACTCTCTTATTCTGGACAATGGGATCCTGAAATGTGTGTTGGAGGCCGATATTGGTGGGGAAGACAGACGCCAAATAATTGTTCCCAGGAAGAGAAGAGAGGAAGTGCTGCGGGAAATCCATGGAGTCGCTGGAGGACATCTGGGAGTGACGAAGACCCTGCAGAAAGTGAGGCAACGGTTTTACTGGACCAATTGTCAAGCTGACGTCCAGGACTGGTGCAGAAAGTGCGCTGTATGCGCTGCTAGCAATGGACCTCGAATACGACCCAAGGCCCCGATGCGTCAGTACAACGTAGGCAGCCCGTTCGAGAAAATCGCCATTGACATCGCCGGCCCGTTTCCCGTATCCGACCACGGGAATAAATACATCCTTGTGGCAATGGACTACTTCAGTAAGTGGGCGGAAGCCTATGCCCTGCCCAACCAGGAAGCCATCACCGTCGCCGACGTCTTGGTGAAAGAGTGGATATGTCGATTTGGTATTCCAATGGAGCTGCACTCGGATCAAGGCAGAAATTTCGAATCCAACCTGTTCCAAGAAATATGTTTACTGCTGAACATCCGCAAGACAAGAACCACAGCCCTACATCCGCAGTCCGATGGAATGGTGGAACGGATGAACAGAACGATCAACCGCCACTTGTCCAAGGTTGTCTCTGACCATCAAAGAGACTGGGACCAGTATCTTCATTTGTTCCTGATGGCCTATCGATCCGCAGTACACGAGTCAACCGGTCAAACTCCTGCTAGTATTATAATGGGCCGAGAACTGCGACTGCCTTGTGACCTGAAGTTTGGGATACCGCCAGGACAAGACACTGCGGGAGAGAACTACGTCAGCAAACTTCGGCAGAGAATGGACGACATCCACGAACGAGTCCGGTTGAACATCCAGAGTGCCAGCGATAAAATGAAGAAGACCTATGACATCAAGGCCGACGCTGGAGGATTTAAGGTTGATGACCTGGTTTGGCTGTACAACCCCAAACGTCGTCGTGGACTATCACCAAAGTTGCGGAACTCGTGGGAAGGCCCGTATAAAATCGTGAAAAGGATAAACGACCTTGTGTACCGAATCCATAAGCCACCCCGAGGGAAACCAAGGGTCGTCCATTTCAACAGGTTGGCCCCTTACGCTGGAAACCATGACCAAGTTCGCACCCTCAAGCCACCGGAGGATGATATGACGTTCGAGAAGTTTATGTCCTTGTATTCAAACGGGCAGAAAGTTCTACATGGGTTACTAGAGAGGAGTCACGAGACCTTTTCGAGGTGCCTGCTGACTACGCACTAGCGCACTGTGTGGCAGAAGATCTTCGAATGTCCAGGGGCATCGCCGTAGTGTTCTCCAAGAAATTTGGTCAACTCCAAACACTGCGGGAGCAGAATCCAGAAGTTGGTGGGGTGCTACAGTTGAAGAAAGGCCAGAGAAACATCTACTACCTAGTTACCAAGAGGCATTCCCAAGATAAACCGTCCTATGAAGATGTCTGGAAGAGTCTCACCAAACTAAGAGATACTATGGTGGACCAGAATCTGGTGGATCTAGCAATTCCAAAATTGTCCTGTGGTATTGATGGGTTGGACTGGAGAGTCATAAGAAGTATGCTGGAGGCGATATTCAGATCCAGCGGCGTCAAGATTTTGGTTTGCTGTAACCCTCTTCCACGACCGATCATGAAGACCGTGGAGTGTTACTTCCATCGAACTTCACGGTGCAGATATGGGGAGTCATGCAGATATCGTCACACTCCAAGGATGAAATTTCGGGACGAAATGTCTTTAAGAAGGGGGCAATGTAACGAACCTAGGCCGGACCTGTCGCCTCACGCGTTGCCATCGACAACGATGAGGTCATCCCCGGAGATATTCGAGAACAATCCAGTCACGCCGCGGCAAATAACAACGGTCGATATTGGAAATAACTGGAACATGCTGGGCACCAACCGCCAGAATTGGAAACATCGAGAATGCTGTATCGGAGATAAATAGACAGCCCTCAAGAGGGAATGGGGAGTCGGAACGAGCCCATACGATCGAGCTATACAGTGGCGTAGTAATATAAATTAAGTTGTAGATTAAGTGTGAAATAAATTAGTAAAACCAAGTTAAGTTTATTTACGTTACACTATTATGACCTACAAGAATATTTTGACGATGCCCTGTAAATTAGAATGTGTTCAGGTGGTAAAAACACAAGTCAAACAGCTATTTTGGGAGAGCAGGGGTGCTCTTACCGGATATTCACCCTTTAAAAATTGGTTCTTGTGGTTTGCATATAATTCAAGGGGCCCTACAGACTGTCCACAAAAAAGTTCATTGGAAATGATGAATTTCTCTCAGGACTTTATGGGATTTTTAAAGATTCACCAGGACAGTTCACTGATATTACAGGTTAAAATGGGTTTCCTAAAAAAATTTGCAAAATAAGATGTATGGAAAGTTCAATTGTTGCTCTGAGAGCTTTGGAAATTTTCGACAGTGTGGACAAATACATTAAAACTGATAATATCAAACTGCCAACAAATATTTCATTATCGAATGAAATCTGGATTGCAAGATAATCTAAAATGCAATGTAATTTTTTTCCATGGTAAAAGAAATGCTAAAACCCTTTCCAACATCAATCTCCTTAACCTTTAGCAACATTCCCTCGCGAGGATTTAGAAACTCATCAGAGCTTTTACAAGAAAATTTCTTAAAAATGACGTGGCTGAAAAGGATCTCCCTAAGTTGATCAGAGTCGATCTAACGGACAAAAAAATATTGAAAGATGTAAAAAAATTACCTGGAATTTTAAACTATTTGATACCTGAAGAATTCTAATTCACCAGAAAAAGACAAACTCCTTTTTTCCAAAGGTTGCCAAAGGTTTTTAATTTCTGTTACTGAAAAGATTTTAAAGGGGGTGTTGCTTGAAATATAAAATTGTCAAAGGATTGTCCTCATTAAAGCCACAATTGATGGTAGAGAAACCAGAAGAGACTTCAAGAAGATTCCGATTGTTATTACAGGAATTGTATGATTTAGGCCGAGTCAGTGTTAATATTGGAGATGATCCCATGCAACAGTTTGAAGGGTTCGTCAGAAAAAAGGAAGAGGCTGAAGAATTAACGAAAGTTTTGAAAAAAAAAACAATTTGTGCGATTTTTCTGCAGATAATTAATGGGTACTGGAGAATATGATAAATTATAGATAATAATTAAAATAATCCTGATCGTATCACATGGTAATTAATGCAACTATCGAACAATAAAGAACTTCTGGTAGAAAATCTCCATGAGAATTCGGTGATCTCTCAAAGATTGGTGTGTGGTAACATTAAATATCTTGGTGGATCAGTAAATGTTGAAGTTACACACAAAATCTATCTATAAAGATGCCCTGATTACAAAAAAGGAAACTTCAGATGAACAAATGCAAAAGAAAAGTGAATGCTTGTACAGAAATGAAGTTACTGGAAAAACAAGATGAAGATAACTGAAAATATGATTTAGTGCGAATTTACAGGATCCAATAAAATTGACCAATATCTGTTATATTTACACCTGACAATTTATTGGTCAATTTTGGCAACAGTTTATACTGAGGAATAGAGTGCATTCACTATTGAGACAGTACATTTGGCCTTCCCCCTCTTAATGAACAATTCTCGAAGTTACCCGAAGCGAAGCTATTACGAGAAATTCCATAGGCGTACTAGATGATTTAGTAAAAGCGATACACAGGACATCATGAATTTGATAGTATTCGCCATAATTTTTTTCTTCCGCTACTGAAAAGTACTTACCCCAGACAACAGGGCATAAGGTAACAGTAAACAAAATTGAATAAACTACACTAGATACCCACTTATTAACCTAACAAACGTAACCTTTCAACCGTTGCATGCCATGACACTGTCGGTAATTCGCCATAGCCCATGCTGTTGTCGCAGCAAATCGTCTCCACTCGTGTTTTCCCCCTCTCTACCTACATCTCAATACTGAATTCACTCTACCAACATACTGTCAAGAAATGGTTCAACTACAATGGTACATCTCTTTCTTTTATATTCAGCAATGCACATTGCTGCGAATGTAATGCAACGTAAATTATGGTTTTTTTTGCACAATAATTTTTCTAGCGGTTAGGGTAGGGCATATGAAATCGCGTAAATAATAAGGTAAGCTGAAAATCTCTGTTCTAGCAGGCATCCAATTCATGACCGAAAGTTACTGCAAATTGTCACTAAAATTGATGAAAAATTAGAACCGATTCTTAACTCATCAATTTATTGGTCAAGTTCAAATTGTCGACAATTTTCTGTTTACACCTATCGATAAAATTCAAGGTCACAAAATTGACAATTTATTGGATCAACTAAATTCGCACTTACTAAAAGTATGAAACTGATAGAGAACTTTTGAGGCTGAGGGAAAATGATTACTGAATAGACTTATGTTCCTATATTGGTTTTTGTACTCCATATTTTTGGACAACTGTATGAAGAGTATTTATTATGGAATATTATGAATTTAGTCAGGGAAAACCTGGAAAAGTCAAGGAATTCACAAAATAAAATATGGTGGCAACCCTGCAAGAGAATGTGTGAATATTTTGCACATGCTTCATAACAAAAAAGAAAAAAATCTCATGTAATAAAAACTAAGAATGTTACCAAATATCCATAACGGGGGCAACCTGAGACTCTTTGTTTCATTACAAAGTTACACCTTACCCTGTGGAGAAATTTAGATAGGTACAGGTATCCGTCTCAAAAAATGTTAATATAATTATTACTATAATTCTCATTTATACAACCCCTAATGAAAATATATTCCTTGGATGATGATAAATATCTCTGGGCGACCCCCAGTCTCAAGCAGACCCCAGTCATGCGTTTCATTCCCAAGTGATTGGAATCACATGTTATATACAAGCTCCAAAAACATAACGTTCATCGACATATAAATGTATAGAATGAATCAGTCATAACAAGACCCACACTAACCCTGTTCATTGATTTATTTTAGAAAGGCTTTCTATCAACATTTCTTTGGATAAACATTTAATTATCTCAAGACATACAAGTTCCTGAAAGTTGAAAATAATCAACTAACAAGATATACTCGGAAAGAATGTTTGATATTAATAATATAATCAGAAAAATAATTTCATGTTTTTCTCAAATAGATTTCAAATCGTAATTATCACATGCTTTCAAATAATTGGTAGTTCATTGTAACTCCTATTCAATGATCTACAATGTTCCGTGTTTGAAATAAATTTCTGTTGATTTTTGAAAAAGCCCGCAATTCTATACCTACACAATATGAAGTTAACAAATTACCCCACCTAGTGGAATATTTACGCGGTGCTGAAAACTTTTTTTTTGTGGGGCCTAGAAAAATGGAATGGAAAAAAATTGAGACCTCCTCTATAACCCACAATTCAAAGTATGGAAATAATAATAAGAAATGTAGTTTACTGAATTAATATTACAATTCAAAAGGCTATCGACCGAGGTCCTTCTGCCCATTGGTACAATCTTCTATTTTTTACAAGTGCTTAAATACTGAGAGATTCAACAATTTTACAGAAAAAAGAAAAAAACTAAATATTAGTGTTATAGAAAGAAAATTATAAATATAAGTAGAATTGTTGTGGTGGAGAGATGTAACAGTTTTTCAAGCAAGGTTTCTTCTGGGTAGCGGTGTCTTTGTTGCACATTAGGGTTTCTTGTTTTTGGGAGAATTTCCTGGCGAGATGTAGATTGCGTTCTCGTATTGGCATAATTTTTGTGTGATCTGGTATAGCAGACGGTTAGGAGGATTGTTTGGGTGCCTTATCTTTGTGATTTTCCTTATAGATGTAGTCTCTGCAATTTCGAGTGTATGTAGAGTTCGTTGTCTTAAGTTGAGTAATAGCGGATGTTCGTATTCAATAAGTGGTCGACAAATCAGCTTGTAGATACGGCTTGCTGCTGCTATGCCCGCCCCTGCCCCTTTATAAATCAGGCTTGTGAAATGTGAGTATCTAGCAATAACTCTCTTTTTTTTGAGAATGAGTGTTGAATTTCAATTTGGTTTCGAAATTAACCCCCAGATAATTTATAGAAGAATTTGGCTCTAGGATATGATGTAAAAAATTCAGAGTTGGGGAAGTTGGTGCGGGCTGGTGATTGAAGATGATAAATTGGGCTTTTGTAGGGTTTGGTCTGAGCCTCCATTTGCTGAACCAAGAGCCGGTATTGTCTATGAGCTTTTGTAAATTCCTCACTGTTTTATTGAGAGATTGACGTGTTATGAGAGCAAAGTATGGAAAATTTTGCAGAAAAAAGACAACCTACTGGGCAAATAATCTATTGCTCTCTTGAATCCTAAGTTGATTTTTCATCTCTTTTCGGATAACAAAAATCAATAAATATTTGCCTTGAAAGGTTTTCTAGCTGTGATAGATACATGATTATCCTGAGAGACAAGTTTTTACATAGTTAATGCCCTATTTCTCGAGCAATAATTCCATCGTTCCAGCTGTAACAAAAAATATATTGCTGGAACACTCCTGTAACTATATACCACTGAATGGAATAATTGTATACCGCAAATGATTCTTGTAATCCATATAGTTGTGCAAAATTTCTGATTTTTTTTATTTAGCGGTTTTTAAATAATAAAACTTTTTTTTGGTGTGAATCCCTTCAAGTCAGCTAGCTATTAGCAACTTGAAATAACCTAAAGAATCGGCAGACCGTGTTTGTTAGTCTTATTTTGCAGTCTCCTATAGAGGGTGTATTTTTTTGTACTACCGTGAATAACGGGTGTATAATGCAATTTTATAACGAAGCACAGTGGTTGTTTTTTTTTTAATTTACCATATTTTCGAGAACCACTGTTTGCCGCTAGTTAGGCACGATATAAGTGGACCGTAAGAAAACACTGGCAATTCCTCGGTGCAAGATACAATGTACCACACCCTACAGTTTCTCACATAATAACTGAGAATACATAGGGCAGTGGCTGTGCGAAGTTGTGATAGATTCGGTATCCTAGGTTGATAATACTATTGTTCTGAAATCAAAATCAATTTTGTTTTCTGGAAGACACATTGAAATATGTGGAGTTTCGAACAGTTTGGGAAATAAGAAGAGTCTAAGGAATACTTGATGAAAATAAAAACAAAGTAGTGAACAACAAAATGTACATGTTTTTTTTCAAGCAAACACTTTTCAGAATTCTAACTACAGAAATGCTCGACAATTATTTCAGATATATGATCTTATAATACTTATTCTACATTTTTATTGCAATCCAGAAGAAAGTGACTCCTAACAATAGTGTCCTAGTTTCCCCCATAAAATACTTTATATAATTATTTTTTGGAAATAGTTGTTTCGAATGTCCTATGATTGTTTTTTTATTAGTTCATTGAGATGGTTTGTTCGAGGTGAAAGTAATTTCTAGTGTTGTTATTGTTACGAAAATGAGTAGAGTATGCCCCTGTTCATCTCGCACACGCAACCCAAATGCAACCGTTGGGAATTTCCGATGACGTCATAGGATCATCGAGATATTTCCAAGAACCAGATGACTACGGAAATGAAACATTCTCGGAAATACTAGAATTATGTTTTGATTATATAAACTGGTAGCATGCGACAGATGAACAGTTTTTTTCATTGTGCGATTTATTCTAAGTTAGTACAGCCCGGTATTTTGGAACTGTGATTATTTTAGTGTCAGTGCATTATTGTGTTGTGTTTGAAGTGAAATAAACAGACATTGAAATTATTCAGTATTTTGATAAAAAAACGAACCCAGTTTCGTAACAGTTCGTGTCAGAAGTGAGGATTTTTAGTGACTATTCGAGAACAATTAATGGTGAATACGAGAAATACAGGAAGGAAAAACGAACAAGAGAGACGACTGTTGGAAGAAAAACGAGTTGAGGAGCAACGACGGCAGAAAGAAAAACAAGAGGAACGTAGAGAGGAGAAACGACGGTGGCTAGAAAAACAAGAGGAAGAGGAACGTACAAAAGGAAGAGAAACGACAACAGAGAAAAAAACAAGAGGAAAAGAAACGTCAACTGAAAAAAAAATAGAGGAGGAATGTCGACTGAAATAAAAATAAAAACAGAAGGAACAAGATAACAAGAACAACAGAAAGCACTTCTCTAACAAGTTATCCAGAAAACCGAGGGGCAGATCGTAGGCCTTAAGGAAGAAATCAACACAGTTTGGAAAATGATGGAAGGAATGGACAGTGAGATGAAAAATGAGGTAAAGGCAGTCCGAGAAGAAGCAAAGAAAGAAGTGTGGATAGTGCATGAGAAAAATATGCACATTTGAAAGAACTAGAAAAGAAAGTTGTTTCGTTGAAAATCCAAGATCATCGTGACATCCCACTATTCCGTAAAAACACCGACTTTCGATTGGCAGTCGCCATGGTCCCTTTATCGAAAGCAGTTTGAGGCTGCAGCATCAGCTAATACATGGGACGGTGAAGAAGAGGCTACTGCACTCCTAGTGGCTTTGAGAGGACCTGCTTTGGCAATGTTACAAACCATCCCAGAAGACGAATATCGCAATATAGCTGCTTTAGAATTGAGATTCGGCGACCACATCGAGAACAGCTGTATCGGGTAGAGACTTATCCAACTAGCTTACTCAGCTGCCCTGGAGGATTTCAAAGAACAGTCGGGTGGGCAGTTATTTTTGATGAATAGAGATATCGAAATACACACTTCAAGAAATGCAGTGAATCTCTAGTTCTTTTCTTGGAAGTGCAAGCAGCTTTCGACACCTCAAGGCCGAAAGTGGGAGCGGAATCAATTGAAGAGCCACCTCAAAAAGAGACATAAAGTGACAGCATAGAACAGATGCTCAGCAGAATACTGGAAGAACCTAAGAATAACAGCGCAAACAATCAGGCAAGAGGAAACTGCTTCAGGTGTGGTAGGAGCGGACATTTCCAGAAATATTGCAGATGGAAGTTACCACCACGTTTGTCATCACCTTGGAGGACACCACCATGTTCCTACTCACCTACGAGGACACTATTGCCAGAAGAATCAAGAGGAAACTGCTTCAGATGTGGTAATAGTGGACATTTCCAGAGTGATTGTTGCCACCACGTTCCTACTCACCGTTGAGGACTGGATCATTTAGTCTTCGAGCAGATACCAAGAAACTGGATTGGCCAATACATCAGGAAGCATCCGGTTAGTGAAAGTGAAGCTTCTAGAGTCCCATGTCAACAAAGTCAGAAGAATTACTGATAATCCGCCCATCAGGGAAAAGACTAACCAGTATCATGCTAATACCGAACTTAACCTGGAACGAGCACCTAGTAGTGGAGATATATCTTGTCTAGAAGACCGCATCCTAGGGCATCCGAGAAAAGTCAGAGAATAAGATCCCGCGAAGGAGTTGCCGGCACCAGACAAACGAGACTATTACTTGAAGATGAATAGACCACCGCACACATGAAACAGGTCCAGGAAACTAATCCAAACATTGGGGACTTTCTACATTGGAAAGAGGACGGAACTAGCAGACCCTCCTGGAGAGATATTTCGGGGAGAGATCCCATCTTCAAGGCAATGTGGGCACAATGGGATTCTCTGGTTGTGGAAAATGGACTACTCAAACGCGTATGGGAGGTCATCAATTTCCCAATTGGTTTTGTCCAGGCAAAGGAGAAGTGAAGTTATGAAGGAAATTTACGTAGGAAAATCAGGAGGACATCTGGGAGTCAATAAAACTTTGGACAAGATCAGGCAGAGGTTCTACTGGGTTCAATGTCGAGACGATGTGGAAAGTGGTACAGACGATGTCCAGAGTGAGGCGTCACTAAAGGTCCCAAGACAAGGTCCAGGGGTGAAATGAAGAAATACAATGTAAGCGCACCATTCGAAGGGATTGCCATTGATGTAGCTGGACCCTTTCCTGTGACAGACGATGGCAACAAATACATGCTTGTTGCCATGGATTATCTCAGCAAATGGGTGGAAGCCTATGCCATTCCAGACTAGGAAGCATCTACAATAGCCAGGTCATTGGTGGACAACATTCCGACCAAGGAAGGAATTTCGAAAAGTTTTTTTCAATAGTCTGCATAGAAACAAAGTAATTCATATTAGTGAAGTTAAGGCGAATTTTGATTTATTGAAGTACGATCGAATATTGAATTGTTAGATTGTATTGTGTTTGAAGTGAAATAAACGGACATTGAAATTCAAAGGAGTATTTCAATAAACGAACCCAGTTTCATAACAATATATATATATATTATATATATATATATATATATATATATATATATATAATATTTATAACTATTTTGATGAACAATCCTGTCTAGAAATGTATACTGTTCTAATTTGAATTATAACGAATTAAGTTACTAAAGTGTGTATTTTATATATTCTTTTGACCTTATTGCTAAGAAAGTCTCTGCATTTATATAAGGCCCCCTCCATAGGTACATTTTTTATGTATATGTTCTTTCCAATTGAGACTTATGTGTAAATCAAACCTAGATATCCGATACATACCAGTTATTATCCAAACTCTCTAGAGATAATCACAATTTTAGTGTACAATACAATAATCAAAAATAAGCAATGATGTCATTATAGGAATCAATGTTTTGAACCGAGAACTGAAAATACCAATTGTATGGGTCACTGACCTGTACTTAGCACTGTATCTCTTTTGAAGTTCATTGTAAACTGAATCATTTGGTTAGTGCTGCATCAGCATGTGTCTAATGTTTTTTTTACCACTTATCAACTTACCATAATTTTTTCATATGAAATTCTTATATTTTAAAGGTCTATCAAATGTTAACGGTAGTGCAAATTAGAATACCGCCTGTTGCAATTCGCAGGAGATTTGATATATGTAAAAAGTTTCAAATAATATTCTGCATTTTTATAATGAGAAAGTTTATTAACAAACTGAAAGGTCATAACATATAATTTAAAATTTTACTTCAAAAACTAATACACTAGGAAATACAGGTAATTTAGACAGAATCCATAAAAATGAGCTGACTCAGTTTTCAGAATGTCATAAAAATTTGTATAAACATCCATGTCCAACAATTGAATAATATTGTTGAGTGATGAATTTGGTTAAATTGGGAATTGGGGGGAGGTTCGGCTCAACATGACAAAATCAAGAGATCAAAACTATAAAATTGTAAAACTCAATGTTCCAATAAAATTGACATGCATTGCATATTTGTTTCTTTTTCTTTGGCACTTATGTAATTCATTTTGCAAATATTATTTTATTTTGATACATTACATATGATACATATGTAAAATACTTCCAATAACCAAAAATCAAATATGCAATATTTTTGTCTGTGAGTGTATAAGAATGGGTATGATCTTAAAAGATAAGATAATCAAACTCTCAGGAGTTTTTCTCAAAAAGCTAGAATTTGCAATTTGTTGTTACTAAACTGTTATTTCGTCTAGTTTCCAAGATGTCTATAACCCGAACCCAAATTGCACTGTAAACAAAACAAATTCATTAAATCAAAATGAAATATACAACAGTACATAAAGGATATTCATCTCTAACAAAGAGTGAGGGCCCTATTAAACAAAACTTTTTTCAAAGGAATCACCTCAAATATTCAACTGTTTATTGTAAAAAGGATTAATAGGCGTTGACGTTGCACCAGTTTTCAGCAAAGGCTTCAATGGTTTTTTGCTTGCATCATAAGGAATGGCAGGAGAGCTCAAAATCTGTGCATGGTGTTCATGGATTTCTTGGGATTTGTTTAGTTTAATATTAATTTTCACTTTCTTTCCACTATTCGGCGTTAAAAAGGGGTTTTTAACTAAACTTGGGTCTAAACTTAATCGAGATTTCCCCTTTATTTTTTGTAAGTTATTTATCATTTCGTGAAAGGTCTGATTTTTCTTCTTTCCTAGTTTTTCCATTTTGGTTTTATATTTTTTTGATGGTATGCAGATTTCATATTCCCCCTCTAGTAGAGGTTCATCCCATTCCGATTTTGGAAAGAGTTCTTTTTCTTTCGTTGGCGATTCAAACAGCTTCACTGGGACCAATCCTGTGAGAGAAAAAAAAAGGAAATGATATTGAAAAGGGAAACATTCTTAACTGAATAGAAAGATTTTTCTGAAAATTAATAAATCTACGACAATAATGAAGTTATTTTTTGTAATATCAGATATTACAAAAAATAACTGATTTCATGAACATCCTGTTCATATTATCAAACAAATCGAAAATGATGTTCTTCATATTCAAATTTTGCATTGGCGACAAGGTTTTTAAGGGTAAAATATGTGATTATCAACTTCCCAAAATCATACAGAATGAAAAAAAAGTAAGGGTACATTTAACTTTTTTCACAGATTTTGAAATGTGATTATATTTTATGCTGGATATATTTATTTAGAATTTATTCATCCAGCTAACAGTTCATTTCATAATTGTAATGTATGTATATCATGATCCACAGACTACTGGGTGTTTTGACAAATTAATATTCTTATTTGGAATTGATGATTGTGCTGGCTATCTCTCAATCTGAAAATATGCATATCAAGTATGATACACAAATGTATTATCACCAATAATGCTTTGAATATATTTCAAAAATGATTATTTCAGAAGTAAGAGCCATTCCTCCTAATCTTGAAATGTATCTTTGATAGGATATTTAATAACGTTTTCTACTCTAAGTGCCTTGCAAGTTTTATTTATCACGCTGACTGCCAACTACGAGATAACTCATAGTTGCGTTCTTGCCAGGGCGCCAACTACGAGTTATCTCGTAGTTTCTTTGCTTGCCATATTTGTGAGGTTATGATTAAATTCGTAGTATATCAGTGTAAATATGAATAGATAGCCTCAGGGAGAACAAAAATTGTGGTTGGCTTACATGAACAGAAAATGTACTGATAAATGAACAGAAATTTATAAATTGATTACAAAATAATTACAAAACAACATACTCGTGAAAGACTTGAATGTGATGCGCTCGACTCTATATCTGATCTATTACTAGCGAATTTAGACGGATATCTCTGTAGCCAAACCAAACTACGCTTTGGTTTCCATGAAGAGATTTCTGTCACATAAGCCAACTAAGAGATAATTCGTAGGATGTAGAATAGAAAATATTGTATATGCTTTTTGATGAATACTATGTACTATAATACGGGATTTTAACAATATATGATTAAATTGAATTAGCTTTTTAGACCAGATTCCTGGAAAGTACCGTGGCAGTCAACATGTTAAAAAAGAACACCAAAATTTTTCAATTGTGGTAATACAGAATGACTAATTGATTAAAAATATTTCTAAATAAGACACATTACCAAAATAAACAAGCTTTATTCCTATAAAAAAATATGCTAATATAATTTTCATAAAATGAAGAATTTATAGAAAAACATTTATAATTATATATGATTACAACTGACCCGAATTTGAAGAATCCTCTTCCATAACAGAAAAATTAAGTTCCGGACTTTTTTTAGATTTTTTTGGACTACCATTTTTCGTAATATTTTCCCCTTTTTTCTTAGGGGAAGTCACAACGGTAGTTTTCTCCGGAGATAATGGTAATCTATTGATGATTCTTGGAGTTTTTATTGGTCCATCAATAGGATGCATAAAGGCATTGGAAGTTTCTACAAAATAATAAGTATATCAATTAGATTTCACAAATACTAATATATATATATATATATATATATAAAACTTACCCGTTTTTGAGAAATCCTCAAAAACAAATGAATTGTGTTTCGGAGTTTTTTTCGGCATTTTTGGGCTACTATTTTTTGTTATGTTCTCTCCTTTTTCCGGAGTGTTTGGTAACCTGATGGTGATTTCTCGAGTTTTTATTGGTCCATCAACAGGATGCATAAGTACATTGGAACTTTCTACAAAATAAAGTACTCATATCAATTGGGTTTCACAAATATTTGTTAATGAATGAATGAATCTTTATTGAGTAGGAAATAATCATAATATACATAATTATACGTTTTCAAGTTGATTTATATTATTTAAATGAGTAAATAATTTATTTCCCAAGTAACATACAAATTGATGGAAGTGAAAAATATGAAAATTAAGAGACTAGAGGATAATATAAATAATAAACTATCAGAGAAAGAAATTCAATCAATGAAACAAGTATTATGTTCAGATACATTTTGGATTGTGATTTACCCTATGTTTTTAAATAGTTTTGTATATCATTGTAAAATTTTATTGATGCAATAAATTGATTTTCATCCAATGATTTTAGTGATTGCTTGATTGTTGGAAAAATATTTTTCATGAGATGAATGAAGGTGTAGTCTTATTTTGCATAATAAAATTATGTTGGTTTATATAAATTAAATTATTTATAAAGTTTGAAAATACACTTGATGATATATTATGTGGGGTATCATTTAAAAGGACTTGTTACGAGGAATTTCTTTCATAATTTCAAATCTCTGAAACTACTGGACCTAAAATTTTATAGAAATTATCAAAGCCTTACTTAAAGATTACAGGAAAATTATAATGAAAGTCCTATCTCTTATAGATTTCCTAATTTTAATTTTACAAACCGTTATTATTATGAAATGTTTTCAGTAATTTGAACAAAAAAGTTGTAGCGCATCCCAAACGGAAATAAAATATTGAAATTTAGAGAAAGTTTCAAGATATTTTAGAGAATAGAAATTTCTAATTTTCAAAAAAATTCCAATGATAGGAAACATTTATTATTATTGGAAGAGTCTCGACTCTTAAAGATCATATAACCACGTTTTTTTGGAGTCCTTTCCTGCATTCTTTGAATAATAATCATTTAATCACTTTATAGACAGATCTCTTATATTCTATACAAAATAGTCAATTAAGTTTTATGATTCAAAACCTTTTCAAAGATCAATATACTGCATTTTTGTCAAATTGCCCATTATACAGTAAAATCGATTTTTCAAGATATTCCAACAATCTGCAATGTACTGATTTTTTTAGCAATTTAAAAAGTACCAATGAATAAAGATTGACCTATAAATACATAATTTGATCTTTTATACCCGTTTCGAACATTGGCTTAACCTCGACAATTCTTGATGTATGGTATTGAGCCAGTTTCAACATCTTCAAAAAAACAATAAAAAAATATCTTTTGACACAAAGCTATTATTCCATAGCAGAGTACTTGGGTGCTGATCATAACTCGGTGACTTGCTCTCCCCCATAATCTTAATCAAAAACACTTTTTATTTATTTATACTTCAAGGGCCCACTGGCCTCATTAGATGTTCTATGTTTGTTGAATGTTACTGTTCCGAAATTCACCCCTCCGAACAAGTGCCGCTACTGGCTTATTTAATTTATAGATTTATTGCTCGCGAAGAGACAAAAGAAGTTATATTGTTTATGTTGACATTCATGTCATATCTGTCATGTTGAAACGTTGTGTTTGTATTAATAAAATAATGGTAAAAAAAGTGATACAGTCCACATCATTCAATTAGTTTAACAAGTCAGAACATGGTCCATTCGAGCCGCCGGATTAAGCATTAAAAACATTCGGTTGGTTCAGTTCAGCAACAAGTTAATGAAGTCGTAAATAAGCGCAGCAGATTGCGTGAAGAAGAAAGCAAGTTAACTCCCATTGAAAGCGACATCAGAGTGAGTTCCTATATTCCAAAGCATTCCTATTACTCCATTCCCTTCAAAACAGTTTCATATTATTTTCCCATTCAAAGCATTGACACGCATTGACAATTTCCAATCATGTCTCTAGGGACCCTAAAAAAGCAGAGAGAGTCTATTAAACAAAAACTTCATCTCTTTGAAAAATACGTCATTAACGTCAAAAAAAATATTGCAGACAATCAAGGTGTCATCAGTGACATTGAATACATCGAAATCGAGCAACGCATATTTCGATCGGATCAGTATCTAAACCAATTTGATCAAGTTCAAAACGAAATTGAATGTTCATCGGAAAGTAAAGATATCGAAGATGAATATTCAGAACGCGAGTTATTCGAAAATAGATTTCACAAAAGCATGTCCGCCAAAGGCGTTTCTCTTTTCAATCGCCGGAGCGATTCCGATTTCAAAACTGCTCCCGCCAACAGTGGCGTACAACAAATACATTCAGAAGGGTCAAGCTCCTATAATTCAGTTATCGAAATTTGACAGTTCATATGACCAATGGATGGAATTTCGGGACGTATTCAAATCTTTAATTCAGTCAAACGGACAAATAAGCAACATCCAAAATTTCACTACCTTAGAGCCTCACTAACGGGAGGAGCTGCGGAAGTTATAAAATCAATGGAATTCACCGATGCCAATTATAAGGTTTGGGATATGTTATATGATAGATTTGAAAATAAGAGAATTGTTAGTTCAAAATCATGTTAAGGCCATCTTCAATCTAAAGCAGATTACGAATGAATCTTCAACGCAACTTAGAAAAATTAAAGATGAATTGAATAAGCATTTGAGAAGTTTGAAGCAATTAGGTGAACCCGTCGAAAAGTGGGACACGTTGGTGATTCATATTGTAACAAGCAAGTTAGACAAAGGTACAAAAAAGGAATGGGAAAAGGACAGATATAATGATGATGTCCCCACACTTCAAGAATTAAACAATTTTCTAAAAATAGAGCTGACCTGCTCGAAACTATTGAATCACCCACGAACCCCAAGATAAACAATTCCAAAAACGAACATGTAAAAAATATTTCGAAATTTGCATGGCAAAAATTCCACAGAGTCATCACGCCAATACGTTTGTGCCTATTGCAAAAAGGAACATAGTATTTATTATTGCCCGGAGTTTTTGAGACTCCCTGTTAAAGAACGGAAAATCAAAATACGACATTTACAATTATGCAATAATTGCTTACGCAGCAATCATCAAGTGAAAGACTGTCGTTTCAGCGGTTGTAAATACTGTTCAAACAAACACAATACTCTTCTTCATGAAGAAATTTCTGTACTGCACAACGCTCACGTGAAAACCGAAAACGGCAATTTAGACACGGCCGACGAAGCCGAGTCGAGCGAATCCCATACGAACAGTACATCAATATGCACGCTGTCAAAAAGGGTTACAGCCAGCAGTGTGCTGCTTTCAACTGCTTCGGTGTCTGTCAGAAATGATAAGGGCACGGAACAAACTGCACGAGTTCTTTTGGACTCTGGTTCAATGTCAAGCTTCATTACAACTGATTTAAGTAATAGGTTAAAATTAACGAAAATAAAAACTAACTTAGCCGTTTCAGGATTTAACAATGCGCTTTCATTTGTGAAACATAAATGCAATGTACGTGTACAGTCAATTCATGATTCGTTTTCTTTCGAAATCTCATGTTTTGTCATTGAAAATATAACAGGAATTTTGCCCGAATCAAACATAAGTAAATCCAATCTTGATTTTTCAATTGAAATTCAACTAGCCGATCCAAACTTTCATATTCCTGGAAAAATAGACATTTTAATTGGAGCAGATTATTTCTGGGAATTATTATGCAATGAGCAAACAAAGTTAGGACCATCAAAGCCTATTTTGCAGAAAACAAAATTGGGTTGGGTAGTTGCGGGACCCATTCAAGTTCCACTTTGTCGCTCCACTTGTAGTCTTAGTAAAAATCTAGATATCGAAACACAACTGACTAAGTTTTGGGAGGTTGAAGAAATGGGTCACAAGAAAGCATTTTCCAGCGAAGAAATTTTATGCGAACAAGTTTTTTCAAATACGGTTCGTCGTGATCTGAACGGAAGATTCATAGTGTCTTTACCACTTAAAGATACCATTGAAAAATTAGGCGAATCACGTCATCTTGCGATTAAACAGTTCTATCGTTAGAAAAAGACTTCAGTCTAACGAGAAACTAAAACGGTTATACAAGGATTTTTTAAATGAGTTCGTGTCATTAGGACATATGTCAGAAGATTCAGATTTCAGAAACGAGGTTGAATACTATATGCGCACCACGGGGTTTTGCGGAAAACATCATCACCACTAAATTGCGTGTAGTTTTCAATGCGTCCGCTCGACTACAGGAGTAAGTCTAAATGATTTGCAAATGACCGGTCCGATTATACAGGATGATTTGCTATCAATCATTCTGCGATTTAGAATGCATGCAATAATTATTACGGCGACATCAAGATGATGTACAGGCAAGTATTGATAGAGCCCGAGCAAAGAAATTTGCAAAAATCGTATGGCGATCAAACCCTGGCGATCCGTTGCGCACTTATAAAATAAACCGTTTGGTGTATGGCATGACGCGGCATCATTCTTAGCTATTCGTTGTTTACACGAATTAGCCGACATTCACGAAAATTCCAATCCCAAAATTTCTATTATCAAAACTGATATGTACGGGATGATTTAGTTACTGGTGCAGATACACCTGAGGAAGCAAAACACATTTGTAAGAGAATTGATCAGATCCTTCTAACTGGGGATTTGAACTTCGTAAATGGCGTTCGAATATGCGCTCGGTAATAGATGATTTCTCGGGTAAAATTGAATCGAGCCATTTGAGTTTTCACCGAACATATTAAGCAATGTAAAACTTTAGGTTTGTCGTGGATTAGCAAGACCGATAAGTTACAGTACGCTCTTAATGAGCATGATAAGGGATATAAAGTGACTAAAAGAACAATTCTTTCAAGAATTTCAACTGTGTTTGATCCATTGGGTCTACTGAGCTTGTATAATAGTAGCGAAAATTATATTGCAAAAATTGTGGGAAGCACGTTTGACTTGGGATGAGAAAATTCCTAGGAAGATTTATGATCAATGGTGCGAATTTGAAACCGAATTACATGATTTAAATGATTTAAGGATCAATCGAAAAATTGTTGCAATGAATATACCGACATAGAATTGCACGATTCAGCGATTCATCTCAAGACGCGACGGAGCCTGTGTTTACGTAAAATCTTCTAATCAAAATAACGAAGTAGAGATTAATTTATTAATTGCAAAATCAAAGGTAGCTCCTCTTCGAAACTGAACATACCGCTTAGAGCTTTGCTCAGTACTTTCAGCCAGACTGATATCAAAGGTTGTAGAATCCATGAAGGTTATATTCAAAAATATTTATTGTTGGACCGACTCAACAATTGTTTTAGGTTGGCTCAAAACATCCCCGAATCTATTAAAACCATTTGTTGACAATCGAGTAGCAGAAATACAAAGGTTAACAAAATCATACAGTTGGAGACATGTTCCTAGCGACAACCCCAGAATATAGTATCCAGAGGGATAAGTCCAAAATATATTTCAAATTGTCCTTTATGGTGGCATGGGCCAACATTGCTTCTAAAAGAAGAACCCTACTGGCCATATTTGACTTTGTCAAACGATAATTTGCCTGAACTGCGCCAGGTTGTATCCATTGTTTCTTCAAATGCACAAACATTCTCGTTCTATCGATTTTCAAAATTATCAAGAATCAAAAGAACTATGGCTTACATTCTGAGATTCATTAGAAACTGTAGAACGTTGAAAGAAAATCGCGAAATAGGAAACTTACGGGCTCAGAAATCGATATCGCTTTTATGTCATTGATTAAAATGTCGCAAAGGAAATGTTCTCTTCGATTATGGCAGATTGAAAGAAAATAAACCATTGAAGCCGATAGCAATCTTCTAAGCTTGAATCCATTTTAGACCCAGACGGTCTATTTCGAGTAGGAGGGCGGTTAGCTTATTCAAAATTTGCCTACTGATAAAAACATCCCTTGATATTGGATCCCAAGCATGATTTGACAAGATTAATTTTTGAATATAAACATATGGAACTTCTTCATGGACCACAACTATTACTGTCAACTATCATAAACATTTTGGCCAATTTCTGGCAGGAATATGTCAAAAAGATAGTTCGATCTTGTATAAGGTGTTGCAAGTACTCGAAACAAGCTATTGCACCTATAATGGGAACTTGCCGAAGTCTAGGTTGGAACCTTCTCCTCCTTTTAGTAAGGTAGGCGTCGATTATGCTGGCCCATTTATTATAAAAGATAGAAAAGGTAGAGGTGCTAAAGTATCCAAGGCTTGGGTTTGCGATTTGTCTGTTTTCTGACCCAGCTATTCATGTTGATTTGGTAACTGAGTTGACTGCAGAGGCCTTTATTCAAGTTTTAAGGCGATTTGTATCACGCCGTGGCAAACCAACAGACATTTTTCGGACAACGGAACTAATTTCATAGGCAAGTCATGAATTGCAAACTTTAGGTAGTTTTCTGATGGATAATTCTGCACAATCAGTGAACAGGCCCTAAATATTAATGTTAATTGGCATTTCATTCCGGCCAACTCACCCCATTTCGGAGGCTTATGGGAGGCAGGAGTAAAAGCGTTAAACATCATCTTAGGGCGTGATTGGAAATTTGTCATTAACTTATGAGGATTTTCAAACCCTTTTGACACAAATTGAAGCTGTGTTGAATTCCGTCCTTTAAGTCCCCTATCATCCGAACCTGATGATTTGACACCCTCACCCCAGCTCACTTCTTGATCGGAGGTCTATCCAAGGCATGCCAGATCCATTACTATACGAAGTTCGAAAAATAAGCTGTCGCATTTTCAACATCTTCAGAAGTTGCAACAAAATTTCTGGGAGAGATGGAGCCGAATACATAAGCGAAGCTTCAACAACGCTCCAAGTGGAAACAGAACCAGAGCGAATTGAAAGTTGGTCAACTCGTTTTAGTCAAAGAAACTAACTTACCTGTGATGAAATGGCGTTTGGGGCTAGTCCTGGAGTTAATTCAAGGAAAGGATGGCGTTTGCCGTGTAGCGCAGTGAAAACTGCTGATGGAATTTTAACCAGAGCTCTTGTGAGGTTGTGCCCGTACCAGTTGGTGCCTGAGTGATGTACTTTTTTGAAAGTCTTGATTTGCTAGAGACTTCCAAGGCCGGGGGCATGTTCCGAAATTCACCCCTCCGAACAAGTGCCGCTACTGGCTTATTTAGTTTATAGATTTATTGCTCGCGAAGAGACAAAAGAAGTTATATTGTTTATGTTGACATTCATGTCATATCTGTCATGTTGAAACGTTGTGTTTGTATTAATAAAATAATGGTAAAAAAAGTGATACAGTCCACATCATTCAATTAGTTTAACAATTCAGAACAGTTACATGCTGTCTTAACGTCATATATTGTAGTAATATTATTTTATTATATTTATACTTATTTTATCCTTATATAACTTTACCATTATTTTAGAATATTTTTTATTGAACTCTTGTCTGACATGCTACAAATGTACTAATGTATATAAAGTAGTCAAATAAACTATTCTATTCTATCATTTATTATTTCACTCATTAAAGGTGCGATCCTATAGCTTTTCTTGTATCATGTTCTTTAATGATCTATTTCTTGATATTCAGTAGGTCTCAAATACATTGACGATAATTTTGATTCAATTGCTCTTTTGGTTACAAAACCGGTTGACAAATAAGGACGGACCAACATGAATTAAATAATCATTGACTCCTCACAAATTTCTCATTGACTATGATTTTTTCTTATATATAATTTCTAATTTTGCAAGTTTCAACGTTCTTGGAGTTTTTCTGCGTCAAAAACAGTAAGGGCAATATTCATGAAATATATTTCACATTTTTTATCACAACTGCTTGGATTAATGATCCTTATTACTGAAGTGTCTTGTAGAAATTTAATTCACATAAACTCCTGTACCTCCTCCACGCGTAGGTACGAATAAATAGCATTGAAGTTTTTTAAATTGACCTAGATTTTCACTTCTTCTTTTATCGAAATTTCAGATACATCACAATATTTGCTCCAATATTGTGAGGTACTTTTTTTTTGGCAAGTATGTCTATTCAATGCTTTTAACTAAGCATTGTAGAGCATTAATCGTTGATTTGCCTGCTTGATAGGCGAATTATTTTTGTGAAGCGGTCTGTCCAAGAGAATTTCACTTCTTATATAACAGCCTATAATTTTCTCCATTGTTTTCAAGGAGGTGAGAGTGATGGGGCGATAAGACTTTGGTTCGTCTGCTGGACGTCTCCCAGTCTTTGGTATGAACACCAGTGCAGCCTCCCTTCCAGGGTTTCGGTATGTAACCGAAAATGAAACTGTCCTTGAACAGCCTTTTAAAGAAGGGCTCTATTATCTCGAGACCATTTTGTAATAAGCCGGGACATATTCCGTCCTTTCCGGCCGATTTAAAAAGTTTGAAGCTCTTAATGTCCAATTTGATCTTTTGGGTGCTGAAGATTTTCCCTGCTAGGTTCCTACTGGATCTTTTGGGGTTAGTGACAACCCCTTCCAGCTGGGCACTTTGCAGTTCGTCCTCAACAACCTTGGACCCAGGAAAATATGTCTGGATGAGAACACTTATGCTTTCCTTCTGGTTTTCTGCGTATCCACCGTTTGGCTTTTTGATCAAACCGATATCGTTGGAATGTTCCTTAGATATAACTTTCTGGAGGCATTGGGCGGGGCTAATTCCGTAATTCCCTCACACATTTGCCTCCTTGTCATTCTTTTGGATTTTCTAAGTTTCTTGTTGTACTCAGAAAGAGCCACTTTGTAGTCTTTCAGGTGTCCCAGGTGTCCTCTTTCGAAGAGTTTCCTAACTTTTTTCCTTAACTCTTTATTCCACCAAGGCACATCACTGTTGACTGCAAGGCACATCTCTGTTGAGTGCCTTCTGTTTTTCTGTGCAGCTGATTTCATATGCTTTCATTATAGCATTTTGAAGCTGCTTAGAGACTGTATCAAGTTCCTCAGCTGAATCGATGTAATCCTTCAAAAGCCATGTAAAAAAGATCAAATTTGGTTGAACTGTCACAGATATCACAACATAAGGCTTCCTTTTCCCCTCCATTTATCACTCCTCTGTATCGTATAGTATTTGCATTTTATTTATATTTACATCTGTAGTATCTGTATTGTAATAATAATAATAATAAATGTACTTTATTGAATCAATTTGATCCAAAAGGCTATCGACCGAGGTCCTTCTGCCCATGGTTACAATTTTTCAATAACATATAGTATTTAAGAAAAAGTAAAACAAAGTAAAAAAAACACAAATAAATTAAAAATATACAAAAGTCAAATGAGCATTCGATGAAAGTTGGATTCACTTCTTGTTTGTTTCCTAGGGTTGAGTATGAGATAGTTCCAGTATTTTCTCAAATGTTGACTGGTGTGGATGCCTGATCACGGTTTGGATGTTGGGTTCCCTGTTGAGGCAGTATCTTCTAATAATATCTATATTGCCTTGTTTTAGGCTGAATTTTTTAGCAAGGTCTTGTATCCTCTCGTCTATTGGTGGGATGTTCAAAGTTTGGTATAACAGGCGGTTAGAAGGGTTGGGTTGGGTTTTTTTTTTTTTTAAGTTTGTTGATGGCTTGTTTCTTGCAGTTTAAAAGCAATGTGTGTCCATAGTCTATCATGGGTCTGCATAAGGTTTTGTATATGTGGCTTGCTGTATTCATGTCAATGCCCCTTTTTCTGTATGTCAAACTACTGAAGTGTTATCATATTCTTCTTCTTGATTTCAATATGTGCATTAAAGTTCATATGTTGATCGAAAGTGATACCCAAGTATTTGATACTTGGTTTAGGTTTGAGGATATGCTGGTTTATGGTAAGAGTTGGAGAGGAGTTGTTGAGCCGATGATTGAATATGATGAATTTTGATTTTGTGGGGTTGGGTAGGAGTCGCCATTTTTCGAACCATTGGGTAGTCTTTAGGGTTAAATTTTGAAGGTTGGACATGGTTTGTTCAATAGTTCTGTCATGTGCTATTAGAGCCGTATCATCGACAAACTGTAGTATGTATCCGGAGTGCTTGAAATATTCGGTGTCTTGTTGTAGATGGTTATATATATATCAGAGCAGTATATATTATATAAGACAGGGGATAATGGCGATCCCTGTGAAAGGCCCTGTTCTGGGATGAATTCTTCTGAATGGGTGTCCAATATCTTGACTCTCAGTTTGCGGTCTGACAGAAAGTTCTTAATCACGTTCAAAAAGGGTTTGGGGCAATCTAGCATGTGAAGTTTGAATAGAAGCCCTTGATGCCATACACTGTCGAATGCCTTATTTATGTCAAGGAATAGTGCAGCAGTCTTTTTTCTTGTGAGCTTGGTAACTTCTATGTTATTTGCAATTATGCATAATGGGTGTATCGTTGAGTTATTTTTTTTGAATCCGAATTGGTATCCAGGTATTTTGTTCCCCACTGCTTTTTCGATTCTGTTTTTTATAATAGTTTCCAAATTTTGCCGAGTACTGGTAGTAATGTGATGGGCCTGTAGCTGGATGTTTGACAGAGATCTGTGTTGGGTTTTGGGATGGTGATTATTGTACCTACTTTCCATATACTGGGAATGAACTGTTTTTTCAAGCAAAAGGAGTTTATGTCAATTATGTGTAGGTGTATTCTCATATCCAGTTTTCTCACTATATCTTTGGTAATATAATCATAGCCGGGAGATGTACTTTTGCCTTTTTCGACAGCTGCGAAATATTCCTCTTCTTCGATTATGCATTCATCATCAGCACTTTCAGCATCAAAATAATTTGTATTCCATTCAGAAACTGTCATAGTGTGTTTGGTCGAATGTGTTGTTAGTGCTTTCTTTGAAGGCAGTTATAAAGTGCTTCGAAAATATTTGTGCTTTTTCTGGGGGTGTTTCGTATTTACTTCCGTTATTTACTATAGTGATTTGGTTTTTTGTTTTTGCTTTATACTTTGACAGTTTTTTTATTTCGTGCCAGTAGCTTTTCCCCTTTTTTTCGTTTATCCTTTCGCAGGTTTCTATCCATTTGTGTGTTTTGAATTCTTCTATAAGTTTCTGAATGTCTTTATTATATTTGTTAATTTCTTTTTCAATTCAGGGTCTTGTATACTCCTATATTCTCTATACTTTGTCGTTTTTTTTTTATCAGGCTTATTATAAATGGTGGTAGTTTGTGAGAGTGAAAATTATGTTTTGTTTTGGGGGTGTTCTCTAGGATGGTGGCAGTTAAGGTTTCGTTAAAGTTTATTATTGATTGTTCACTTATTTCTGTATTGACCTGTTGTTCTAAGTAGTTGATCATCTGTTCGTTTACTATTTCCATATCGGTTTTTTTGAAGTTAT
This sequence comes from Gonioctena quinquepunctata, assembly GCA_018342105.1. Lineage (NCBI taxonomy): Eukaryota > Metazoa > Arthropoda > Insecta > Coleoptera > Chrysomelidae > Gonioctena > Gonioctena quinquepunctata. Next base: position 87,068 of record JAFIRS010004062.1, read on the forward strand.
ACCGACAAATTTCCTGTTGTTTTGGTATGTTCTGTAAATCTAATGAAATTATGAATCCTAGGTGGTCTGATCCCAGGTCCGGAGCTTCTTCTACCGAGTGGATGTTGTTTTGTATGTTCTCGGTGTACAGAATTATATCTGGGGTTGTGTCTCTGTTGTTGGGCATAATGAAGGTTGGAGCTGTTTCCCATTTTTTAAAATTGGAGTTTTTGAGGAAATTGTTCAGTTGTCTTTTTTTCACTCTGTTGTTGATATTGAAATCACCTATTATAAGTGAGTATTTATAGCAGTTGGCCTTGGTAAATATATTTTCTTCAATCCTAGCATAATTGTGTATGTAAACGAGGAATATGTGGAGTTTATCATCAGAAAAGGATATGGTAAAATGTAGGCATTCGTTGAGTTGGTGATTGATTGATGGAGGATTTGCTTTACCCCTTTTTAATTTTCGATGTGTTTGTATTAAAGATCCGCCTCTTGCTTTATTGTGAATTTTGTTTCCATTGAATTGTATTATATCCCAATTCCTATATGAAGTGTTTGTTTCTTTTTTTGTTTTACTTTCCACAAACATTGCACAATGTATATCTTGGTTTTCGATAAGGTGGTTGATTGACAGTTTCTTTCCGGCATATCCATTTATATTGCAGTAGAGGATATTATATTTATGTTGTTGTGACATGTTGGATGTTATAAGTGCTGTCGATTGGTTCTGTAGGCGATATCTGTTCTTCATTATCTAGATCAAAAATAAGTATATAGACTCTATTACCAAAGAATACTGCTACTGAGTCCATGTTGAAATCATTGATGAATCTTTTTCTGAGTTTTTGTATAAGTTCCTCTCTATTTGTTATGTCTGGTCTGTTGAGTTCATTGACATAGGTGTTTATGATTAAATCATTAATTGTGACAGGGTTGTGTACTCTAGACGTTTTCTTTTCTGTTGTGATTTGGTGTGATTTCCTGTTGAGTGATTTAACTTGGATATTTGGTATACCTGGTATTGGGGCCGTAGGTCTTTTGGCACATTTGTGTGACCAAGCTTGGTGATCTTCCTTTCCACATGCGTTGCATTTAGGTGGTAATGTTGATGAGCATTTGGAAAAGTGGTGCGAGCCAAAACATTTAGTGCATTTTGGGGGTGAGGTGCATTTTTCGGTTGAATGTGTAAACAGATGGCATTTGCTGCAAGGTTGGGGAGTGGGATCAGGAGGTTTGCTGGGGTATACTGGGTAGTGTCGATATTTGTAGAATAAGCCATTTTTCAGTAGTGTTTCAAAGGTATTTAATGAGCCACTTATTATTCTGATTAATGTAGTGGGTTGTCTCGTTTGTTTCGAGATAATTCTTTTGCAGAAACGATGTTCTAAATTTGATTTGTTCAGATGTTGGCTAATGAGTGTATCGTCTATTTCAAGTTCCATTGATCCTATGACAACTGAGTAGGTTGCTGTTGGGGTTGATGAGGAGGGCTTGCTATTTGGAGATATTTCCTTGTAGTTTAGGATCTTTTTAAAAGCTACAAGTTTCACAAGAATTTCTATCACTTTGTCTTTTTCTTGGTTAGTTTTCAAAAGTATTCCAGTTTTCTCAGGATTTCATCGTCTTGGTCAGGCCTTAATTTTTCCCATAGTTGGCAGAAATTTATTCTGGTACACCCTGTATCTGTGTTTAAATGAAAGAGATTGTTGAACTTTTTGTGTGGGAATCTTTGTGTAGAGGTTGGGTAGTTTTATGTTGGGTTGATTTTTTGTGGAGTTGAAGATGAGGACGAGTTTGTAGTTTTTGTTGGGTTGTTGTTTGTTGTGTTTTTATCCTGGTTTTTTTGTTGGTCTGAGCCAGTGGCGATGTTGTTAGTCCGGGAATCTGTGCCTATAATCATGTTGATTTATTCTTGGGAAAGTTGTTTATTTTTTTTTGGAATGCTGTCTTGCCTGTTTTTCAGTCTTCGTTTGTGTATCACTCTCTTCCAGTCCCCATCATCACACATTTCCATCTCGCTATATTCTCCATCACTTGATGATGACATATTTGTTTAAAACTCACAAATTCACTGTTCCCTCTGCAGCCGATAAAATACGTGTTTATTCTGTCACAGCTGGGTTAGAACTGATCTGTATTGTATTTATACATATGTATTGTATAGTTTCGTATTCTTAGTCATCTTGGACATCAGACAGCTGTATGCAAGAAATACGGTAATGCTTTTTAGCCAGAGAAAACGAAACATCCATCCAAACTGTTCACCACACGCACAACACGAGGAGAGCGCAAAAAGTACACTTACAGCGCGCAAGAAAATCAATCGGCCAAAGATACTTCGCGTATACTGGACCACGGCTACTGAACATATTACCTGAACCATTGAAAAACCGCATGTTTTCTCCTTCTTTCAAGAGACATATAAAACAATGGTTACTCTCTGTCGAAAGACAAACAATCCATGCTATACCCTGAAACCTTCTGAAAAACACTGTACAAATTAAATATTACCGTATTCAATAAAGGAAAAAAAATGGAAACTGAAAAATACCCCTCAACCAACATCAATAGTTCGTGCTTTGCCCTCTCATTAATCATTGTATTATCTGTAGATTACACACTTTGTAAAAAAACAAACAAAATTAAACTCCTCATAGACGGAAGTTTTACGGAACTTTTTTGAGTATCTCTAATGTTTTTTTCCCAAATTGTTAAGACTAACTCGTTATATGCACTGTATTGTAATTCTAAACTGGTGAATAAACATTATTATTATTATTATAAGTTAAATTTAGTAAATTCTATTTCAACTGTAAACTTCAAATGTAATGGTTTATCCGTAAATAAATAAATATATGTTGGTCCCCCAACTGCCTCTCGAGATGCTCTTTATAAGTATCCCAGTTTGGGTATCCTATATCCCTCGAAGCGTGTTTCTGATGTATTGATGATCCAACATCGAGGAGTCATCAGACACATGCCAGTTGTGAATGTGATTTGTTATAAATGGATCAGCAAGGGTTAGGTCAAGAACCTCTTTTCTGGTCGCATTTAAAAAGGTGGGTTTGTTACCTTTATTGACAATGTCTATATTAGTCGCAGACAAATATTTTAAAAGGTACTCACTTCGTGCATTTGTGTCCGTGCTTCCCCAAGAATGAAGTGCCTGTTTCATCTTTGTCACAGTCTGGTGAGGCTTGGACTTTCTCTGGTGGTGGGTGTGTCGGCGAGTCCCCTGGGAAGTAGGCCGAGGCAATAACAATCTGCCTCTTGCCGGTTACAGTTGGCACTTCCACGATGGCAGTTGCCAAAACTCCAGTGATGAACTCTGGAACAGTAAATTTAATGTTGGGTGCAAGCAATATGGCTGCTCATGTTTTTACATATTGCAAAAAAGTAACTTACATTTTATTGCGAGTCCTGGTATTCATCTCTATTAATCTAGTACTTTTGAAGCATCCCTATACTGAGGTTTTCTTCAATAAACCTTCTAAGAACACTTGTGGCTGCTTTTGAATGTTTATTTGAAGAGCCTTGAGCTTTTGGCTCATCTGGGTAAAATTTTCCCCATGATATCGTTTTGAGGCACTGATGCCTCACGTTTTTTGAGAGTTTTCCTCGCCCTGTTTTTTTTGTTTTCAACTATGATAGGTCCCATGAGAAGCTGGGGAAAGACAGTCACCTCTGTCAGAGCCTCGCATGACGCAGGAAGGCAAATGAAACCCAGGGGCACCAGATATCCTGGAGTTCGCATAAACGCAACTAGTTCACCCACTAGTCATGCAGTCTTCGGCTTATTACTTGGAGAGATTTTTATTGTAGTTCTAGTCTACTCCGCCGGTCGGTTAAGGCAAGCCCCATGTATATCCAGTTAATTGCTAGCTGAAATGCAGGCAGGTTTCCGCGAATGGTTTCGGCGCATCAGGAGACATCCAGTCGCGCCCCTCCTACACACTGTAGGTCCTGGTACCTAGGTCCTAGTAGTGCTCCGATACCCAAAACTATGTTCTAGCTAAACGCATTTCCACGCTACACTAATTTATAACTTTACACAAAGCTAATCCGTAACAATCACGCGCATGCGACTACACTGTTATGATGATGTCACAGGGAAAACACATACTGAGCGAGAAACACATACAGACATGATCTATCCGTTGTGGGCTCAACCACTGTTTACGTATTATTAGTCTCATAGTTACTACGATTCAAATCTGACGGTATTTTGTCACACAAGAAAGTTCAACCGACTATCACTGTAAAGAGCGAATAAACGTTTTCACGTAAAAACTAAAATGTTTGTCGACCTGTAGCCCCTAAACCAATTGACCACTTTGGTATTTGCTTTGCTATAAATATCTACACATTTTTTTAACGAAGGACTAAGCTTGAGGGTTGATTGCCATCACCAAATAAATGGCCATAAAAATGCTGCTACTTTTTTCGCACTAATTTTATTTTCGGATACTAGATATATTTGAAAACTCCAAGCTATTAAAGGGGAACAAACTAGAGTAAAAATATGCAGATATGTCATAAAACCCAAATGTATATGCGGAGACTTTATGATATTTTTTTGTAATTTGTATTTTCACAAAGGCGCCAAATTTGTAACGTGAGCATTTTGATATTTGTACTTGCCAATCATGCATACCTGAATTTGACAACAGAAAAGGTAGAATAGTGGCTTGAGAGGTATAGTTTTCCCAATATCAATTGCAGAAGCATAAAAAAGTCTTGCGGCGAAATCCTCTGAGCAGCAGTCTCTTCGAGATTAACCCGTCAAGTTCAGTCATCACACCCCTTCGTGGTCACTTTGGAAACCTGCAGAACATCACTTTCCAAAGACTCGTTCATCCAACGAACAGCGAGGCTTTGGAACTCATTGCCTAGGGAGGTGTTCCCCGAGGCATACAACCTTCAGAAATTTAAGAAGAACACCAACTCCTACCTTCTTTCCCTAGGTTCCCACGATGTTCTCTGAAACATTACAGGATATCCCTTTTCGGGGGAACCAAAAAAAAAAAAAAAAAAAAAAAAAAAAGAAAAATAATTTCATTCATTGTTTGATGTAGGTTATTATTATATTCTAAAACGTATTTCGATCGGCACACACCAAGACCACAGACGCTACTGGTTTTTCAGAGCTATTAAAACGCAAATATAACGCGTGATTTATGACTTCCCGTCGTATAGACACACCCCCAAGAATTCGATTCGATTGGCCCAGACGAATCGGTGACAGCTGTCACTCAGGTCCACGTTGACTAGGGCTCTTTTGATCTCCCCTTCGCCGACGGCGAATGTTTACGAGTAGTACACATTATTTTTCGTTCTGTTTCTTCGCATATACGCTCGTGTTAGCAAAGTGAGTTTTTATTTGCTCCCTATAGAAACAGCTTCTGCAATTGATATTGGATGGACTATAAATTCGAATACTTCTAACATTATGCCTTGATGTGTTTTTTGTGTAAAACAATTATTTGCTATTGTCATAAAAGTTTTAGAAATGCAACAGGTGCAGTTTCTCATTTAGTGCCAGAACAGAAATGAGAACCTAAAGAAAAATCAAAATATCTAAATTTTAATTAAAATATATCCAAAACTTGCTCTGGGTTTCCAGAGGTGAATAGTTGATGAAAAAAATTTTTAGTACTGTTTAAACCAAAAATTTGTTGTCAACATCACCGAATCCATAACTGGAGTCTTTCATTGAGCGTATTTGAAAAAATCTATAAAATAATTAGTTTAAATGGTCAATAATATGCCATAACTATTTTTATCGGAATCTTTGACTTGATAAGTTTTCACTACATATATCTCTCATATGTTTATCCCTGCAATTATTCTTTTTGTATCCCAAATGCACCCCAAGCAGTAGTAACATTTGAGATTATTGAATGGAATAATATACTACTAGTGCATTTCTACCAACAATATTATTTATTGCATACTCTCCTTTCAAACTTGTGTTTGAAGATTTTTCATGACGTTTCGACCATTTGTATCTGCAATCGTCCTCAGGTGAATACAGCATTCACAGTTAAAAGCACTTGAAACGTGAAAAACCTTCAAACCTAAGTTCGCATTGAGGGTAATTAAGTTACCACATTGTCTACAATCTTCAAATTATTTATTTAATAGGTTCAATCAACAATTTTTTTTTAATAATCCATCAATATGATTGCCCAGTTTGAATGTATCAGTTTACAAGACCCGTGTGCAATTTGCTTTGAGTATTTGATTTTAACAACAAAAACTGATTAGAACTCAAACGAGCATAGTTGAAACCGATTTTTTGTTTTTTGTTCAGAATATATATATATATATATATAAATTTTCTGAGGTGTAATATAATTGGAAATGTACAAGCCCGCTCCCGCCGGTCTCGTCTCCAGACACATTGCGCTACCGCTCATTCCCGTTAAAAACAATGAACGCATATTGAACTGACACCACTGCTCCAAGCCAAGCCCAATCGCGCCCGTCTCGTCTCCAGACACATTGCCTCATCGCTCATTACCGTTAAAAACAAAGCGTAGTACAGACCTACAATCACAGCGTGTGACAAGGCTTGCTTGCTGTTACGCTTTTGTTTTATCAAAACAGAACATTTTTTTTACGTATTTTGGGGACACCAGGACACATAGCTTAAAAGCGTTACATATACTATGTAAAATATTGATTCTTGAATAGAGTCCTGTCAATCCATTGAAGTGATATGTCACGAATGATATGTTTTTCTAGTTTGTTTAGGAGTATTATGTGGTCAACCAAGTCAAATGCTTTACTAAGATCTAAAAACAAACCCAATACTTTTTCCTTACCTAAGTTTTCTGTTTTCTAAATGTTATGTTTGCTGTTTTAGTACACCTACCCTTGCTGAATCCAAAAAAACGTTTATTGAATTAATATTTATTGGAAAATTTAGTACTTGACTTGGCAACAAAATTTTAAAAACTTCATGTTTAATAGATTTCATGAATGGAACAATCAGAAAAACCAGCATTTGGCTTCTAGTTATACTTAAATTTTCATCTGTGCTACAGAAAAAATAAGTGTATTTACAACTCTACACAAAATTAATATTTGTCATACTTGACTGATAATATCTTCTCTTCATCAGACTCACCAACATCAAAAACGAACCATGTGCCTGAATTACGTTCAAAGGCACATTCAGGATTATAATCTTGCAAGTCTTCTTTCCTAAGCCTTTTAAGAGTCCTAATATTACTTTTCTTTATTCTATCATTAGCTTTTCTAATATCATTTCCACCTATCCTATCATCGTTAGGACTTGAGTTATTTATCTTTGATTTGTTTTTTTGTTCTCTAACTATGGTTTTGGGTGTTGATTCCACCAATGGCAGTCTTTCTTCTTTGTTTTTTTTTCCTTCCTTTCTTTCTTAATATCTTCATTAGCATTTATTTCTGTTCTTCTTCTTTTTGGTTGGATTTCTGGTTGTTCATAGTTTTCCTCCATGACCCGTTTCCTTTTTTTGTTTTTCCCCATAAGCTTCTGGTCAAATTTAATGAGCCTATTCGCAGCTTTACGAATATTCATGCCAGAATCGCCCTTTTTCGCCGATTCAACTTTTTTTATTCCCAGTGGGTAAACACCGTTACCCAATTTAGTAAACCTGGAAAAAGAAAGTTTCAACTACTTTTCAGGTGAGGTCACATTACGTTTATTCAATTGAGAATAGGTTAAGAGATAATATAGTATCCAAAGTTGTTCAGAATTTTGATTTATGATGAAATTCAACTCGCTTTGATTTTGATCAAAGATACCGAAGTTGAATTGGATGTTTAGTGTTCTGATAATATTTAATAAATAACAATTGCATCATTTTTCATATAAAAAGTGTAATTTTTGATTATGGTATTTTTTCCTATTCTATTTATAATTGGATGAAAAAACAGATTCAATATTCTACAAACTTACTGATCAGCTAATGTTGTGATAAGTTTTCTTGACTTTGCCGTACTACTTTTATCAAATCTATATTCCAACAAAGCCGCAGCCAAATGTTTTGCATTGAATTTAATCTGTGGAATTTCAACATCAACTCTGCCAGCTCTGGGATCCAGGATTTTTTCTTTTTGAACTTTAGGGTTATCTTTTTCATGTGATGACATTTTTTCGTCTTCAGCTAGCTTAATTTTTTGCATTGAATCAATACTGCCTGGAAATCCTTCCTAAAAATCCTTAATGTAACATAACAACGAGCTGTATAACAACAATTTACCTGTCTCCATGCTTCATACTTCTCTTGATATTCCAGGCCCAAACGTGATTGCCGAATTAAATATGTAAAAATGAATTTCCTCAAATGCCCTATGTTCCTACCATCCGCAGATGAAGCCATATTCCTTATGAAAGGCCTCAAAAACTCAATAACACATTCAGAATGTATTTTTCCTCCTGTAACCTATAACTCGAATTCAGAAAAGTAACCTTTTTAAGGATTTAACTGATTTACCTTTGCAAGTTCCTCCATGAAAATTTCAACGAAATGCATGAAAAGTCCCAGAGGTGGTGAGGTTTTTACATGTAGAAGTGTGTTAGACAAAACATCACCAAATTGTTGGATGTTTTTGGTATTCAACTTATTATTTTTCAAAACAATCAGCATTTCCCTGAGGAGCCTCCTTACAAGCTGAATAAAAAAAGAGAAGCAAATAATTTTATAATTTATATTATTTAATCCAAATAATCTCCCATGTATAGTGGAATTTTAAATGAAAACCAAAACAAATAATTACACTGGAGAGTTTTGTAAAGTAAGAAATTAAAATTGTTCTTAGAGAGGGAGAAAAATAACTTTTTAGAATTTTTCTACTTCTCGCTTTTTGTGTAAGATGAAGGTATAGCAGATGAAACAGAATGGGTATTCTGTCATGATTTTTTCAAACAGAAACCTCTATTTTATTTGCGGGATTCAAAGTCTATTGCATTTTCATTCACTAATTTTGGAAAAACCAATTTCTCTCGGAACCCACACACTTTAGAAGTTTTTATGACAGGATAGATTAAACAAGACATTTTTTCTAACTCCTTTTTTCGTGGTTCTAAGTGTTAATTAAATGACTCTCAAGTCATTTCAGGTCCATAATATCATTAATCAAATATATTTCCTAGTGAATTCGGATGATAATTAATGAATGAGATGCAACATATTGAAATTGACAATGGTCGAATGCGTTGGAGTATCGAATGTAATTTTAATGCAAAAAAGTGGATGGTAGAGTAGGCATACAGGACATCAATTGAATATTTCAACACCAAATTGATGCGACTTTCAGGATTTAATTAACATGCTAAAGTATTTAGATATTATGCAACAACATTGAAAAAAGTGTCAATCATTTGATTAGTTATTAGTGAATGTATTTTACTTATTTATATGTTTAACCCAAATTTAATGTCGTAATTTTTTCTTTTTGTGAAAATTTGTGTATTTTCATCTTAAATTTTTGAAACTGTATATATCTCAAAAAAAGTATTGGGTTACTTATCAAATATCTTGTAATTCATTTATATTAGTATACCATAAAGACTTTTTATTCTTACTGAAAATGAATAAATTAAATATTACAAAAACAAATTATTGCTATTTGACAATTCAAAATAATGGAGCGATTTTTGCGTTGTTTTCTTCAGTGTGACCATAACAATGAAAAAATATTTTGTCCATTAGCATTTGAAATGACTATTGCTTTAAAGATAATCAAACTCTTGATTTTGATGAAATTTGGTCATTGCATTCCTAAGGGCCCACTAAAAAATCTAGAGAAATACCTAAATAGTTTTTTAAATTTTAGTGGTAATATTTTAAAAACAGCAATTTTATATCCCACTATAAAATCATAATGATATGATGTCTAAATAGTCTGATTGAGCTTCTACTGGATGATTTTTCAACAATAAAAAATGAAGTTGTATGTTTTTGTACAGTGCCGGATTTAGGGGACCATTAGCCCCCGGCGATAAACTTAAGAGGCGACAAAAGGCAAAGAAAAAGCAAGCAGCAATCTTCAAAGGGCACTGTTGTGTGAAAATTATATTAACTTTGATCTTGAAGAAAAAAAAAACCGCAGGCCATTTATTTATGGCGCTTTTGCACAAAAAAAATATACTTTTTGTAACGTAGAAGTAGCTCTGAGAATGTTCCTATCCCCGATGATTAGTAATGCCAGTGGTGAAAGGTCATTCTCAACTTTAAAAAGAGTAAAAATTACCTTAGAAATAGCCTATCGATTTTGACTTGTTATTAGAGCTGAATTTTGACAATGCCATTGATGAGTTCGCATAAAAAAAATCAGAAAAGCATTTATACAAAAAATAGTAGTTTATGTAACAAATACGTAAAATGAGGCTTTCGCGAACGAATCGTAATGTTTCTTATATGTAATAATTTTATGTTTTAGTCATATATTATGAAAAAGAAAACAATTAATTGGCGGCGGCATCGTAAGAATTAGCCCCCGGCAAAAATGAGTATAAATCCGGCACTGTTTCCATATAAAATATCACTCATTGTATATATATATCTCTATGATTAATTCATCCAGTAGATATGTCTATGGACAAAAAAAAATTGTCCTCAATTATCCTCAATACAAGCTGAATTACTAACCATAGTACCAAAAGCAAAAACATACTCATCCGAATGTCGCAAATTTTTCTGCAAACAAAATGGCTGCCAAACATGGTACAAAATGGCTGCCAGACAGGCCGCAATAATGTTCACATATTTTAATTTTTTTCGGATTCGGAGGGCAAACCATGGAACCACAGAATTAAGATCAGTGTGTACTATACCTTCGCCACATAACCAGCCTGAATCTTTCGTTTCTATTGACATTTTGTGATATATTTACGTTAAATATGGAGGATCTATTGAATATTTACGAAATTTACTGACTCTGAATCTATGAGGTACTGCAAACAAAAGAACATGTTTTCATAATAAACTGTTAGAAGGAAAGTGCAGGAAGATTATTACGATCTCATTAAAGATAGGCAGATCTATACCTAATCCCAATAAATCAGGATTTGAAAAAATCCGATATTTATAATAAATATCAGACAATTATCGATTTTTGATATTTATCCATATAATTATCCACATATATTAATTTGAAACTGATAATTTCACATTACAGTCTCATCAATAAAAAAAAATATTTAGCTCAAGAGTTTAATAGGAAAATCCAAGAATTCTTTATTAAAGATGGAATATGGTACATCTTCATCGCCAAAGCTGTAATTCATCACCATATCATTTATCCAAACTCTAATTTTTAATAATTTACAGGTTTTACATTAACAGTAATTTTTCATGAAAATAAAAAGTTACAGATTAAAGAATATATAATAAAAATTACAATAGGCTTATCAAATTTTAGTAAAATCTTAGTAACAGTAATAACAATAATAATTCCTGATAAACAGTATTTGATTGATTTGTTTTATTTTTTAGCCATAGAATTATCAACTGATAATTATCACTTGATAATTATCGGCATATTAATATTATGATAATTATCAAGATTATTATTTAGTGATAATTATCAGCGAACCCTGCAATAAATATTTCGATTTCTTGAAAGTAACCTGCTCTCAGTTTGTACTACACCAACTCGATAAAATGCATAAACTAATTACCTACTCTCCTTCCCAATCCAGTGGAATGAAAAAAATTGCAAACATCAACACCAAATATCGAAACGATGTGGATATTTGCACAATTCTCTAGTATCTACTATGTACCTATTGGACTTCTGCAAATAACTGCCCCGTGTAAAGCCAGACAACTTGTGCCACCAACATGCAATCGTTATTCGCACAACTTGTGCAAGGTTACATTGTAATCGTTATTGGCACAACATAGCTAACCTGTCGAAACATGCTTAGTGTTGACTGCTGATTGCCGGTTTATTTGTGGTTCACCGCGATTCGTTGTATGGTGTACTATTTGTCATAATAATATACAGTAAAACATTTAATGAACTTGGTTTTTTTCAGGAGTGTGGGTGAAATTTTGAGAAAAGCATATTTTGTTGCTAGCTGTTGGGATGCCAGGTCCTGTGTTACCTCGCACTGTCCTAACTTCATTGACTTACAATATTCTAGCCCTTTAGATACCTAATCCAATTACAAAATGCATCCTGGGCCGACATTTTATCGGTGCTAAGTGAAAATCCTTGACAATTTGAACGTGAGCGGTTTCTGGCTAGTGTTGGACTTGACAGCTTTAAGCAAATAATTTCCAGTGGTCATTTTTGCGAAAGAAAACACTATAAAAATTGAAGGTAATAATAAAATAGAGCTGGTTCCTGTAATTTCGGCTATCTGGAGAATGTCAAATTGTGCATATAACTCATGATTTCCTCTACAACTCCAGTTGTGAGTTGTGCAAACAGCCAGTCCAGCAGGAATTGCACAAATAATTAAAAAAATGTGCTGGTTGTGCGAAAAACGAACCCACCTCTTCCTGCACAACTTGAGTTGTGCGAACAGCTAATCCGTCCAGATTTGCACAAGTTGTGCCAATATAACTAACCATATCGAAAAATTATATATATTATGATTCATAGTTGATGGCAATTTTTTTGGCATATGAGATGAATGTTCATGCAGCGGTTTTCTTTGGATTTACAAATTCCAACAAAAAAGGGGTTTATTCGGATGAGTATGAATGAGCCTTATAAAAAATTACAAATGTGTGTCTATGGATTCCGCTAGTGTTGGTCTGCCAACCCGTCAGCAGACTGAACAAGTATACTTTCTCTTTGAAATGTAGCAAAGACTACAAATGTACATGAACAGGTAAACTTAGAGATTGTTATATGCCCAGGTATATGAAAGAAAAAAAAATTGTTCAGCTCACCATAAGGAATTTATCAATTCTTAACTGATCTATGCCAATCCATTCATTTGACAATATTGTTAGACCTGCTCTGAAAAATAACAAGGAAGATTCCAATGTCAGTGCATGAACAAGTTTAGATATTTTATCTGCACAGTCCTCCTGAAAATATAGGAATTTGAGTATGAGAAAAAAAAGATAGGAGCATTTCACCTGAACCAAAGGTTTATCAGACATCCACATGCAATAAAACAAACCTTTCCAAATTCTTTGGAAATCATCATTTGTGAAGGCTGAAAATAGAGAATATATTACTGACCAAACACATGTACACATAAGTTTTATGTCATTGAACATGAAAGTAATATTCAAAATTCTGAACTTTTGAGGTTATAATACTAACGCATTGTTTTCGACCGAGTTTCGAACCAATATTTGAGGTTCTTAAGGGCTTTTGCCCTAATTTTCTCGTCATTTCCAGCTAGAAGTTTAGCCAGTTTCAACTCTTGTACAACAAGATATTTATTTTTGTTGGTGTTCTCAATTCCCATCATTTTTTTATCAACTGGATTACGACTTATTTCTACAGCAACCATTTTTTCGAACGGATTTGATTCATTTTCAGTGTTGCCAACCTTGTTTCAGTCGAAACAGACAAGCAGTACGTTCCATGAACTTTCGCTATCGTAGGTTACGATCATCGCAGACGAGTAGAATTTATTCGAGGTCTTCAGCACAAATTTTGATGTTTTATGAATACAAACAATGAATTTTATTGTTGTTCAGTTGTTGAGAAGTCGAAGACATTATGCATTTGCATAGTCGAATATGCATTTGCATTGTATTTTACTTTCAATATATTTTTTTTTATTCTCCTTTTTTTATGATATTTTGTTTTTGTATAGCTAACATGATGAATAATTATTGAAATGGCTCTTATCAGCCAATGAAACTGTATCCGTAATAACTGTTGTTGTTGAAATAAAGTTGATTTGAAGGTTACTGGAGTTTCACGAAACAGAAACAATAAAAACACAATAGTTGCCAACTTAAAAAAAGAAACGACTTTGTACGTTGTTTATTTAAAAAAAGGGCAAAACTGGCTGTACGTTTTTAGGTATTTATCAAGTACTTACCCCCCTATCACCTAAAACCTTCAGATACCTGTAATAAATTAAATCAACGTTATTTCTCTTCAGACTGGCTCTACAACTGCTGAGGTGCGTTCGATTATAGACTCCTAGAGTAGAGTAAAGTTTTTGAAGGTTTCTTAAATTTACTCTGGAGTTGAGTACTATTCATGTAATATTCGAACGGCGCGGAATTTATTTGGAGTTGTTTACAAATTCCGAGTGACAGAAGGTTGACTGTTTGAATAGGTTATATGTTAAAAAACGAAAAATGGCAAGAACAGTGAACATTGATGAAAACAGGAGGAAAATACTGTTGACAATAGCAATAACTTCTCAAGAATCTTTTTCCAATTGTAAATTAAATGTTAGTATTTTAGTAGGGAGTGACAATGGTAGATTATAGTAGTGCAAATTGTTAACATTTGAATATCACACATAATTAATACCAGGGTTATGCTATATATATACAACCCACTCTTATACATACTTATAGACAATGTTAAAAAATCAGCTAGTCATTTGTTGGATATTAGGGCTTGTTTTGTGTCCCTATACTCTCCTTTGCGTTCCACGATAACTATTCTGCACTTTCGCTCATAGGAGTAAACGTATTCAGTGCGACAATTTTGATTCATAAAATATTCATTATTTTCCAGTTGAATAATGAAGAGGAATCATCAGATGAAGATGATTTTGTGGCCTGTTTTCATCTAAACAATAGTACTAGAGGAAAACGATACCATCCTCCGAGATCACAAAATTATATTTACAATATTATTCCACAGTTTGATTCAAAACAATTCCAGGAGCACTTTCGAATGTCATGTGATGGATTCGAAGCAGCTTTACTAAAAATAGGTCCTAGGTTAAGAATTCAAGTTGGAGAGTATGAACTTGGTAGACCATGTATTTCTCCAAGATTACAACTTTTATCTGTTATTTGGCTACTAGCTACACCAGACTCTTTCAGGCAAGTATATATTGTATTAAAATGTTTGAGTTGAAAATATTGAATAAACTGTTTCAGGTCAGTCGTGTCG